>JAXCGZ010012108.1:0-2500 GCA_037179515.1 Halocaridina rubra
AAGTGAGTGAGAGAAAGAGAGAAGGAGAAAGCGAGAGAGAAAAAGAGATTAAAAAGTTTTATCCTCGTTCTAATGAGCTAAAATTAAAATTATGAATGTTCAAGATGTGAGTTCATTCATACAAATAAAGATAGATAGATAGATAGATAGATAGATAGATAGAGAGAGAGAGAGAGAGAGAGAGAGAGAGAGAGATCTCTCTCTCTCTCTCTCTCTCTCTCTCGCTCTCTCTCTCTCTCTCTCTCTCTCTCTCTCTCTCTCTCTCTCTCTCTCTCTCTCTCGTCTCTAATGAGCTAAAATTGTGACTGTTTAAGATGCGAGCTCATTCATACAAATAAACAAGACAATGGTAGGTACAGCTATCCTGAAGGAGGAGAGCGTCAAACGCCACAGATGCAGTGTCCTCATCCCAAGACACGCTGCTTTGATAGTCATTATTTCTACCACAAGACCAAAAATCAAATGCATTCAGTACATGAGAAAGCTTATGACGAATTCCATATCAGCTGTAATAAATAAGCAAGCATGGACATAGCCGATAAATGCAAAAACAAAAATAAGATACTATCATACATCTGTTTTTTCTTTTTTTTTCCCACGGACGGGTGTAACGGGTCATAGAGGACCCATAGGGCGGTCGCCAGCTTCGTGATTAATTTACAGGAACAAATGAAAAATCTAGAATCTTAAAAAGATTTTGGAGAGTAGAGAGAAAGCGAAACAAATAACTAGCCAAAGGAACAAAAATACAGAAGAACGACGAGCTTAGGAGTGTTACGCTAGTGAAATTTGCCGTCGTCAGCACTTATGGTTCCGGTTCCGGTTTTACGTCACGGACTCCCTTTTCAACCAAGGGCTAGGACGGTTGCCTTCTTTCAAAGGACTTGTTTTGGTAGATGTAATCGTTACCCTGAGTGCATGCCCTTGCTAACCTCAGACCGTGACGGGGCGCGAACCCTCGACCTGACGCCTCAGAGTCGCGGACGCTACCGATTGAGCCACGGCGACTACCGTCAGCACTTGTCGTGCGGGATGCAATCTAAAGAGTCTGACAGAATCTGGTTTACGAGTGATCGTGGCCATATTGAAATTAAGTAAACACAGAGATCCGTAACGTTGATAACTTCTGGTAAAGTTCAAGCTCACCCTAAGCTAATGTAAGCTTCATTTCCACCCGAGATAAAATAATGCCACTGCAGACACATGGTAATCATTAACGAAGGGAAATGAAGGGAAATGAAAATGCAAATGGTTTTAGCCAATCACACACGGAAAACCCACTTCAACTAATTAAAACTTCGTGTGGAAAACAAAATCAATTTCTCTCTCTCTCTCTCTCTCTCTCTCTCTCTCTCTCTCTCTCTCTCTCTCTCATTTGAGGTGATTTGAACACTAGTGAATTGTTGATTAATTAATCCATGATTAAATCTGCATTTTTTTTTCAGATTCCTGCAGATTAAAACACATGAAGAGCGACAACAATCTGCCCAGGGGTGAAATTTCAATATGGGGTGACGCCTGCAGGGACTCTAAATTTGAAGTCATGTCAGGAAAAAGTTGACAGCAGGAAATGAGAGTGACACATTCAACGGGGATATAAAGGGAAGGGAAAAGATGACACGTAAAGGGAAACCGGGGGAAAAAAAAGTTTTCTTTATCTCCTTATATATTGTGTGGAATACTTGTCAAGGACATTGTCAACAACTTTTAGTATATGAATTGTCCATATGAGGATCCTAAGTGTTTCTGCTCAAAAATAGACGCCCACAACGTCCTTGAAGGTGGAATATATAACTGTAATGCACAATAACTTCATTTCGAGCGATGTTGCACATGTTCTCTACAAACTTATTTCCGGAAAAAGAAGATTTAAACATAGCTATTCATGCCCTGATGACTGTCGATGCAGCAACAGCGGAGTCCCAACAGAAAACTGCGACAATATTAGTTACGCTTGTCTGGTCATATTCTGGCAGAGTATTCCAGCAAAAATACAATAAAACTATTCGCTACATATTAAGAATCCCAAACAAAAGCTAAAATGTTCCTCTTCTTTACTGCTAACAATTTACTAGGAAGACAGAGTAAGGAAAGGCATAACTTATTTAAAGAGCCCTTATCCCGTCAAGAAATCATACAAAAGTGGACCTCAAATCAGTATAAATAGTTTTAAAGAGCCCTTATCCCGTCAAGAAATCATACAAAAGCGGACCTCACAAATCAGTATAAATAGTTTAAAAGAGCCCTTATCCCGTCAAGAAATCATACAAAAGTGGACCTCACAAATCAGTATAAATAGTTTAAAAGAGCCCTTATCCCGTCAAGAAATCATACAAAAGTGGACCTAACAAATCAGTATAAATAGTTTAAAAGAGCCCTTATCCCGTCAAGAAATCATACAAAAGTGGACCTTACAAATCAGTATAAATAGTTTTTAATGAGACCTTATCCCGTCAAGAAATTATACAAATGTGAACCTCACAAATCAGTATAAATAGTT
>JAXCGZ010012108.1:7500-10000 GCA_037179515.1 Halocaridina rubra
TTTGCTTAGATCGTCTCCATTCTGTGTATGTGAAAAGGGTCTCACTCAAGGGCTGAATATTGTATCTAGACTTAGAGTCTAGTCTTCTTAAAATTAGAATTACGATATAAGGTTAGAGGAAAAAATGCAAAATTAAGCCGAGAGTGACCTCAAGAATGTTGGCCACATAATCACGGTACGATAATTGAACAACGATAATCATACCGACAACATATTCAACCAAGGAAGAGGTAGTTCATTCATTTTCTTTCCTAGTAGTAGTAGTAGTAATAGTAGTAGTGATAGTAGTGGTAGTAGTAGTAGTAGTGGTATAACAAAATTAGTAATAGAGGCAGAGGCAATAAAAGAAAATGAATAAGGAATTATTAATATATAACAACCTAATCAACAATATAACTCACATTAACCACTGAAAACAAGATCTCGGAGCACTGCTGATGCCCGAACACAAGGTATGGGAGAATTTTTTTTTCTTCCTAACTGCAAGAGAAACCTAAAGTGATATTCCCTTCAATGATGGTGTACACTACACATACCAAGTGCACTATCTCTGCTGAAGATGATGTATTACTTTCCTTCGCCAATTTATGAGCATGGAAGAATATATATATATATATATATATATATATATATATATATATATATATATATATATATATATATATATATATATATATATATATATATATATATATATATATATATATATATATATATATATATATATCTATCTTTTAAAGGGTTCTCATTTATTTGAGGTTCTCTCTCTCTCTCTCTCTCTCTCTCTCTCTCTCTCTCTCTCTCTCTCTCTCTCTCTCTCTCTCTCTCTCAACACCTCAGCAGGTTCGAGATCGTTATGAAAACAGTTACAGGGAAGAGTATATCCTTTGGTGGGGCTAAGGAGGAAAGCCGTGAATTGTACATTTATTTCTAATTTTTTTCTTCATTGTTTTCCAGACATACTTAGCTCACTTGCTTGCTCCTATGGCTTTCAAAGTTGGAGAGGGAGAGAGAGAGAGAGAGAGAGAGAGAGAGAGAGAGAGAGAGAGAGAGAGAGAGAGAGAGAGAGAGAGAGAGAGAGAGAATGCTAGTCATTTTTTCGACCAAATCCGAAAAATGCCTACAGTCAGGGCATGAAAGATGGAGCTACCGTCATTAGCCGAAAGTGGAACTCTGACAAATTTGGCAGAAGTGAATGTTGGGTGACTGACAATTGGAAGAGGGAGTAAGACAATATCCGCACAATCTTCGGCTCCAGTGCACCAGAATAACTCTCCCAAGAAAGCAAAAACATAATTCTAGATTGATGCAAGAAGTAACGAAGAAACAATGCACATGTGCATGAGCTCAAGGATAGCAAAGGGATGACTGTGAATTGGCAGTGTTCATCAGTACCGTTTACATGATGAGATGAAGGTATTTCGCATGATTCCAAAGCCAAGAAAGCAGCTCAGGAACACCTTTGGGTCTCTTTACTGGGGAGGTTACTACTATGGCTGGTCACCACAGTGGGGGGTTGGAGCCTGTGCCGGCTGGCGACCGCCCTATGGGTCCTCCATGACCCGTTTCACCCATCCGTGGGTGAAGAATCTAAAACAACAGTTATGTCACTTACTGCCTCAAGTAGTAGGAGGACTTCCTTCACCTTTGTCCAAGTGACAAGTTATACTTTGGGAGTGTTCAGCATCAATATTCAGAATGACAGTATCTGGGGCATTGAGCGAGGAGGAGGTTGAAGGCCTCACACAATACCAAGAAGTGTGTTGGGTTCGCAATTTCATCAGAATTTTTCTATGCTTCACAATGAAGCGACTCTTGAGACCAATCATGGAATAGGAAAAGAGTTGGACAAGAGCTTAAGTTTGCTAAGAGATTATGTAGGAGAAGGTGTTCCCATTCCTGAAGGACTTTGCAAATCCACTGGATCCTGCACAACAGTGCTCCATGCTTTCGGATAAAGGCGACGAAAAATCTACAGATGGACTTTAGGATTCATAGTTTACAGCGAACTGAATGGCCTAGAAATTCATAAGACCTCAACCCCACCCAACACATTGGAGCAATCCTGAGAGCGAGAGGGGAGGCTAAAATGATTCAATAACGTGAACCAAAATTTTATTCAAAAGATAAGCTTGTGAGACACCGACAAGATGTGTTGGAGGACTTGAGTTTAACAGTGATCTCTTCTAGTTGCTGCTTCGATCATACCCCTCAAAACTGCAAGATGCGCGAGACATTCGAGGCATCCACACTAAGTATTGAGGCTTGAGAGATTCTCTTTTGTTTAAGCAATAATGTAATAACGTGTTCTGTACTATTACTAATTTTAAGCCCCCCCCCTCCCTCTTGAAAATGGTAATATACCACAGAGTATCTAGTCTTACAAACTGTGCATACTGTCAACAATTACAAGCATAAAAAAAAAATCACCGATCCCTAGTCCATAAACTACACGAAAAATTAAACACGAAAATAAACTGACAGTGACGGTAAATTCAAT
>JAXCGZ010012108.1:15000-22500 GCA_037179515.1 Halocaridina rubra
ACCCGACGTCACAAAATCCATACTGGAGCAACGGTACCGATTTGAAATCAAGTGTTCTAATCCTTCCCTTCGGCAAGCACTCGCACCTCCTCGGCTCACTCCAGCATAAAAGTAGCACAACCTTTCATGTAGTAGTTTCAGTCAATATTTATGGCTCAAAAATAGGACAAATTTAAAAAGTGGCCAAACTACCTTCTTGATATTTTCTTGAAATCTCCCCGCTATTTAATATTAAATTAAATGACGATGGACTAAAAAACGAAAATGGTGTGTATTAAATAGGAAAGCCAAGCTGGTTTACAATTGGTGGAACCATAATTTAATCTAATTCCAAAATTGATACAAATGCCGGCTAAAACTGTTTTCTGAATTGAAGTAGTAGTAATATTAGTGGTAGTAGTAGTAGTAGTAGTAGTTGTAAGCAGCGTTAGATAATGATGTAAGGTTAATAAACATCATTAGGCTTAAAGCCACACCTTACCCTACTTCTCGTGCTCCATCCAAATGTACAGTGCACAGACACATACACGAGTACATACGACATGATACAACTAGACTCAAGGACACTCCAACACCTAATTAATAATGTCATCAGAATATATTAATCCATAAATTTCGTGTTTTTATTTTTTTAAAGATGGCCAAGTAATTTGTTTAATAACTCTATGACAATATGGGGTCGATTTTGGCCATGCTTCTAATCACTAAGGAATAAAAAATATAGCCAAGACAACAGCACAAAGTGATGGAGAGGATAATAATAATACTAATAGTCGTCGAAACAGATAAATGTGACCTATATCATCACCAGTAGGCTATAATCAGACGCCAACTACACACTTACTCAGTAATCTTCTACTTCTCCATCATACAAAATTAAATATAAAAAAAATCTTTATACTAAAGCAATATTATAATGTGTAAATAGGTAATGGAAAAAGAATAGTAAAAGAGAGAACGAGAATAATGCTAAATAATGCAGCCACAGTTCCCCTTTTCTATTTAAATAGAAATTAGTTTTTTATGGTAACTTCCTGAATCCAGCAACAATATTATTTTTTTTTTTCAATCCAAAACGCATAGGCTATCACACGTTTTACTATTTTGTTTCTAATAACGGTTGGCAGAGTGTTATTTAAACTTCTGATGTGTGTACAGTGGCTCGTTTCTGTGTGAACTTTTCATTCATAAGCCTTCCAATACAAGCAAAGCATCTTACCCTGGGTCTTAGGCCCGATTTCTTAAAAAGTGTAAGCCTAGGATACCATACTGTTAGTTAGCTAGACACACAAATGGATTTCATAAACGCATCTGACGCGGTTCTGTATATGGCTAGGATCCCCTACGGGATCCTAGGCCCGATTTTTTTTTTTTATGATTGTGACACCAGGATGGGCCAAAAAAAAATTATAAAATAAAACAGCCCTCATCGGGCCTGGGCACGAAGAATACATAAAGTAAAGAGAAACAGAGATGGAGTTTTTTTTTTTTATGATTGTGACACCAGGACGGGCCAAAAAAAAAAAAAAATAATAAAACAGCCCTCATCGGGCCTGGGCACGAAGAATACATAAAGTAAAGAAACAGAGATGGAGAGTGTAATTAAACAGTGTAAACCTAGGATACCATACTGTCAGTTAGCTAGACACACAAATGAAGTTCATAAACGCATTTGACGCGGTTGTGTATGGCTAGGATCCCGTACGGGATCCTAGCCATAGACAAAACAGCGTCAGATGCGTTTATGATATTCATTTGTGTGCGTCTAGCTAACTAACAATATGGTATCCTAGGTTTATACTGTTAAGAAATCGGGCCTTAATGCGACTGTGATAAATCTCGAGATGTCTAATCATCTAAAGTTTGCGCAGAATTAATCATTAAAAAAAAAAAAAGCATAATAAGGTCAGGAGAAAAACGCTAATGAATTTTCACATGAAATTCAAATTATACCAAAGCAGTGGTCAAAGATACAATTATCTACAAAAATATATATACATATTAGAATAGGGCAATAAATTAGCATTATGAAAACAATAATTAGAGCTCACCTCTCTAATAACAGCCTTGAATATGCCATAAATAGGATTAGCTTATCTTCCCATGAAAATCTTCAGAAAATTGTTGCTATCAAGGAATGAAATTACTTCGTTAATCTTTTTCGGCAACGCTTAATTATAACTACCCTATTTGATATCTAAAACATGTATCTGAGATTACTGTGAATTGTAACAGTAATTCAATAGTTCACAGAAAGACAGGTTTCTGTATACAGTTATACGAGTATAATGAAAACTTTTGCATTTTTCCTTTATCTTTTATTTCTCCAGGCAGGCTGTTGTGACCCCTGGGATTTATACTGAAGATCTGAACCCACTTCTATAGTGGTTACTAGCAAACACTGCACTTCCCCTTCCTTTTCCTCCCTTTCAAAATATCCTTTTGTGTCAGCAGAAGCAACAACCTTCAACACATGCACCGACGAACATTATAAATGGATGGAGATTTAATGGCCAAACTCCAGTCGTCTGTAAATGTGTAAATGATAACTCCTACCTCAGCTATTATTTACACAGGATGTAAATTCAATTTACAGTAGCATGTCAAGTTCGGTGACAAATGAACTCAAAATGACACCCGTCTACGGGGGTAAACCTCCACCCATACAACTCTCTCCAAATGGTATATTCATTAAGACGACGAATGGTTTTGTGCTGTGCAACTCAAAAGGTGCTTCAGATATACTCTACAGATACGTACAAAAACAGTCTTTATTAAGGGATATATCTATCTATCTATACATACATGCGTATTAGTGTGTGTGTGTGTGGTGTGTGTGTGTGTGTGTGTGTGTGTGTGTGTGTGTGTGTGTGTGTGTGAGAGAGAGAGAGAGAGAGAGAGAACAATTTAGTGATGTACTTTTTTTATGCTCTTAATAATGGATTCGTTCACAATTAAAGTAAAAATATATAAAGGAGGCTCTGAAAATTACATAAATTGCCAAAACAAGTCCTTCGCAGGAAGGCAACCGTCCTAGCCCTTGATAGAAAAGGGAGTCCGTGACGTAAAAAAAAAACACGCTTTAGTAGAAAATCAGAGATGCTTGCAAGTCTTGCGTGATCAAATAAAAAAGTGTCACCTACATATTATAACCATTTACCATGTAATAGGTAAGTCCATGGCATTAGCTACTCATTGCGATACAAGAGCTGAAGGTCTTTTGGACTTAAATCTGACTGAACAGGACAGCTTGATGTTGTCTTCCTTCAGTTACGGTTCTTTTCCTATGCCTGCATCTACATTGAATATTCTTGGATATTCGTAGCACATCTCCTATTGTCCCTTCACATCTGACAAGTCTCAACACTCCATACCTGTTTCTCTTGCTTTCTTTCTCATCTTAATAGGTCTTCATTACTTCTATTATTTCATCCTACATTTTATTGTGTATATATCATTCTCTTATGTCTACACTCATATAAACAACGTGTATGTGTGTACGACACATATGACAATGGAAAGAAGAGGGAAGGGCGATGTTCTAAGATCCTATGAAGTTCTGTTTCCTAAATCTATTTGCAAAGAGAGAGGAGGATAAGAGGCCCTGATGTGGGGTCTGAGGAGCGCGTACAATCTCAAGCTCGGTGCGATTATCGCTCAACGATGATCGTTCATGGCTAAACGATGATCGTCAAACGATTGTCTTGAGCACTCATTCTTTGTTTTTGAATGGGGGTGTTTTGCTTCGAGCGACTGCACCAAGCCCCATTCAAAAACAAAAAATCATTGCTCTAGACAATCGTTTAACGATAATCGCACCGACCAATATATACCTTCAGTTGGACGATAAACTATTCTCTCAACATCGAAACCGTTCCATCTATACCAAATATTAATATCCTCAAGTCTGCGGGAGCTAGATCTTTTCCAAAGAGTAAAATAAATAAATCCAGAACAAAACAAAAAATAATTTCTAAGACTACAGCAAGAAATTCAGTGAACGAGGATTCCATTTCTATAGCTTATATATTTTGTTTAAAATATTTCCCAAAGGCGTTATTTTATAAGGTATCGGATATTATGTCTAGGAGTTCTCTTTGGGGAACCTTAAATTTTGAAGGAAGGTTCTTGAGAGACTTAGCGTAAATATTCTCTTTTAGATACTGGGAAGATAAAAGTGGTAGCAATATCAAAGGCACTTTATGAAATGCCTCACATAAAGATACGAAATAGAAGCCCAGATGCTGGCCACATTTCCTTCTAAATGCTATTTTTAATGGCATCATTTATATCGTTTCTTATGTTATTAGGAGAAAACTGGCTGTATCAGAATTACAACAGTAGTTATCATTATTTTTTTTATTTCTATTATTATGATACAGTGGGGATAAACAAGCTGCGGCTGTCGGACTCATTGTAGAATATCCTTGCCCGCCTACCTTGCGGATGACGAAAACAGGGTGGAAAGGGGAAAGACGTGGCAACCCATTATCCCCAAGGAGCTGAGAGGAGTGGTTGAGGTATGTGTGGATCGTGGTTTTTGCGCATTTCTTGGCTCGGTCACCTCCCTTACAAGGGGGAGTAGGGCATGTGTATATGTATGCATATGGGTATTATTATTAGTAGTAGTAGTAGCAGTAGTAGTATCATTCCAATACACAGCATTTAGAAGTTTGCAGAGAGGCGTAGATAGCAACCGGTTCTTAATTTCGTGAGTTGCATTTTAACTTCCCCCCCCCCCATGCAGGCGATTGTGCCGCGTCTTGTATGTCAGGATGAATTTCACACTTCCGCTTTGCGTGACCCAATGTCAAGGTCTCTTACAAGTGACACAGATAAAAATCGTGAATATGTCATAATCCATCCTTGTTGACACTTTCCATTTCCATTCAATTCTTCTGACACCTCCAATCCCCCCTCCCCTCTCCGACATGACACAAGTTTGCTTTCGGTCTCTTCTCGAAGTTAAAGGTTCTGAATGTTAGAAATATGATATTTAACATGACACTTTCAATTCAGCACCTGGATCGAGATCACGAGGTTCATTTTCAACGTTCAATTAAAATCAAGATTCTGTTTTGACAAAAACATTTTCGAAATCTCAGAAATTGATCTATTACGGTTACATTGAGAACATGATGTATATATGCATTTAATTCTAATGAGGAAAAATCCCCAAAGAAGACACCCCCCCCCAAAAAAAAAACTATAATATAATCCTACTACTTAAAAAATTATAAATATTTGTGAAGAACTTGGGAGTTAAAAAAAATTCAACAAGCATATTAAGACCGAAAATCATGGGAATCTATTTGGTAGAGATCCACCATTTTTGTATGGGTGGCGCTCCAAGTTGAGAGTGGGCGAAATAGTCTGCTCGTCCCAGTAATCAAGGTCGCCTAAGCGGCAGGTGTTAATAACGCCCGCATACGGCGTGTGTGTGTGTGTGTGTGTGTGTGTGTGTGTGTGTGTGTGTGTGTGTGTGTGTGTGTGTGTGTGTGTGTGTGTGTGTGAGCACATTTTCTCCCCGTCGTCAATATTACCAGCACCTGCTTATACTTTATGGATCACGTTACGTGTAAGTACCTATAGGCTAACAATCTATCTGTCTATTACACGTCACACACACACACACACACACACACACACACACACACACACACACACACGAGACCGAATGCGCGAGCGCACAAACACAATTTTCATAGTGGCTTTTATGGATTGGTCTACATTCCTGATCACTTCACAGAATCATTTCCTAGATTAAATAATTTAAGACAAAAATATTCTGTTTCTCCTTTCAGCAGCCGAGAAGCAAAGAAAGCTTCTACTAGCCAATACAAATCATTTAATATTTTCATGTTATTTCTGGTTACTATGATTAATATTATTGTTCAAATGCTTAAAAGTAATACATTATATTTGTTTATTTATACATTACGAAATGAATAACTTTGCCCGATCACCGGCAGAATACTGAGGATACTCTTCCATCACAGACCTCATGCATTAGAAAGGTACTTATTAATGAAACCACTTCAATTCCACTTAAGCTTCGAAGTTTGAAACGAGAATATTTAATAATATTACATCCTCGTTAAATATTTACACTCAGTATGTAAATTAGAGCTCATATATATATATATATATATATATATATATATATATATATATATATATATATATATATATATATATATATATATATAAAGGGAAAACCATCCCTCTGTATGAAAGAGTTCAACCGATCAACTTTGTTTCAAAGTCAAAGAGTTTGTCAGTCTATGCGTCATGAATTGATTATTCCTGGTGTCTTATTTCATATCTTTTTTTTTTTTTTTTTTTGCTGTGCCTTCCACCTCTTCACTCATATTATTACTTACGTACTTTATTTCCTCTATATACAGGGTGGACCATAATGGTGGAACACATTTTAAATGCTCTTTTCCCATCATTATGGTCCACCCTGCATTATGAATTTGCTGTTTCAAATCTGATTTATAATTCTGATCACATCATATGCTGTTCTGCTTACCAGTACAATTAAGTACTGTTCTTTGTGAATATAGATATTGTTATGTTCGGAGTTGCAAGTGTCGTACGAAACAGGTTACTGAAACATGTAAGATGTATGATGTAAATGCCCTTGGCTCTGATTTTCATTATTCGCCTCAGCTTTCCAAGGAATATCTCTATTGCTGATATATATATGTGTGTGTGTGTGTGTGTGTGTGTGTGTGTGTGTGTGTGTGTGTGTGTGTGTGTGTGTGTGTGTGTACGTATGTACGAGTCAGCTAACCAGCGAGAAGGGGATGGTTAAGTGTGTGTGTGAGTGTGTGTGTGTGTGTGTGTGATTACCTAATTGTGATTACCTAATTGTGTTTACGGGAAAGAGCCCAAAGCTCGTATCTTCCCGTCTCCTCATCGGTTCCATTTTACACTTGGTGATACTTATCATACCTGTCCTTAAAACTATGGATTGAGATAGCATTAACTACCTCCTCGCTTAGCCAATTCCAATTATCAACTACTCTTACACTGAAAAAGTATTTCCTTACATCCTGCAAAGAAGTTTTCTTACCAAGCTTCAAACTATGACCTCTAGTTCTAGAGCCAGCCATATCAAAATATCGATCCCTATCCACTCTATCATAACCATGAAGGAATTTAAAGACTGTCACCATATCCCCCCTCACTCTTCTAGCTTCGAGTGATGGTAAGTCTAATTCCCTCAGCCTCTCATCATAACTGAGATTGCGTATTTCTGGCACCAGTTTCGTGGCATGCCTTTGAACTTTTTCAAGCTTAGCTATGTGCTTTTTCAAGTGTGGATTCCAAAAGGGGGCTGCATATTCGAGTTTTGGCCTCACATAGGTTACATAAATATTTCTGAACATTTCCTTGTCCATGTGCCTGAAGGCTACCCTTACATTTGATAAGAATGCATATGCTGCCCTTACTATGCCATTTATATGTATTTCTCGAGACAAATCTGCCAGT
>JAXCGZ010012108.1:27500-41209 GCA_037179515.1 Halocaridina rubra
CGCACTTCCGACAGGCACAGGAATGCAACTGTCGGCTAAAAAATCTGCCGGATCTCCAAGGATTGAGCGAAGATTCCGTCGGAACGCGGTCTTAAGAGTCGGGTCGGGAGTTTTGGCTATGTGTGACGCCAGCATTATAACGGCGCGATAAGGGGCACCCAGGACTGAGAGAGAGAGAGAGAGAGAGAGAGAGAGAGAGAGGAGAGAGAGAGAGAGAGAGAGAGAGAGAGAGAACGATCAACGCTTCACTTGGACAGAATCCAACTTTAACACTACACTGATTATCTATATAACAACAAAAGTTGGAGGAAATAAAAATCACTCAAAAATATTATACTGGCAGCCTAGAAATTGGACCAGGTCAGCCTCTCACAACGACACAATCATAAATACAGCAAATTTATGATAAGACTTTTTTCATATTTTTTCCCACGAGTAACCTGACAGATTTTTTTTTTATTATACAGAGGACTAGCACTTGAGAGACTGTTCTACCATTAATTCTCACATTCAATGGTGTATTCCCTAAGGATGCTGAGTTGCAAGGGATTGCCATATTAAGATACAAACTTCTGTTATTATTGTTCCTTACGGTTGAACTCGGGCGTTCCTAGGTGGGAATCAGGCACTGCACCCACAAATCTACCAAAGGTTGGGAATGCACCTATATGTAAAACGTCTGTCACGTGGAAGAGTAACAGCTATTCCCTATGGAATCAACCATTCCTTGTGAAGGGGGGGCTTCCAACCAAATGACTGGAATAAAATAATATGCAAATCTAATCTCTTGAGCCTATTCCCAATATAGCAGAAGGTACCAAAGTACTATTCCAGTCTCTCTCTCTCTCTCTCTCTCTCTCTCTCTCTCTCTCTCTCTCTATATATATATATATATATATATATATATATATATATATATATATATATATATATATATATATATATATATATATATATAAATATATATATATATATATATATATATATATATATATATATATATATATATATATATATATATATATATATATATTGTACACATACGTGCCCATAATTCGGCTACCACTTGCGTTGAAATTAAATCTAAGTTTGCTTCCTGGCTTGAACTAATATAAGGAAGAAATAATAAAGGAAAAATAATGTCTAGTGTTACAGAAAAGTGTCGTCGTTATATAAACGCAGATAGTTGGACCGCCCAAAACAATTCAAGACATTTCAAATCTAAATCTCATATGGTGGAGTTTGCAGAATGTAAGAGTGGGAGGGTGGGTGAGAGATGGGTGATATGATTGGGTGGGTGGGTGAGGGATGGGTGGATTAGGCTACAGGACATAAACCAGTGGAGAGGAAAATATGCACCTGTAAATAACGCCAGTCGACGCTCGCTTCTCAGGATGCGGTGCACTGGGGACAAGTTGCACTTTCATCTCCACTAACATGAGGTTATGATTATGGAAGAGACATTGGTAGTACCACACTTCTCCAATCCCCCACACCCCCACCCCACTGCGTCAACTATATGATTCCAGGTTATCATAAACAAAACCGCAACGTGTGTTTGTGTGTATCTGTATGAATGCATTCAATCGATCACGTTCAAAGAAATGAACGAGAGTGAATCTTTAAGATGTCGTATTCCAGAGTTTATCACTTAAATATAATTGCTACCAAGGACAAAGTAAATGCAAGTTATTTTTTTTTAAATTCGCCATGAGGCGCGATGATCAACATCAATTTGGTCTCCAAAGTAATGTTGCTTTCCTCCAACCTAGCCACCCAACAACACCAGTCCCCTTGTCTGTTCTACGTTCGCCGCTCCTGCCACTCTGCACGGTGTTCAACACAATCTCACCCACACCCATCCACCCTCACACACCTATCCAAACCAACCCACCCACACACAAACACACAAAGGTGAAGTTCAGGCATAAAGAGAAGGAAATGTTCATAAATATTTCAGAGACCTTTGTGAGGTCTAAGCTTGAATATGCAGCACTCTTATGAAATCAGCACATTAAAAACATATAAATCAAATGGAGATATTTCAAGAATTCGCGACGAAGCTGGAGACAAAGATACGTATCTCACTTAAGAGAAAAGGGTGAAGAAATTAGACTTGCCACTAGTCGAAGCTAGGAGAAAGAGGGGGATGAAACAATGGTCATTAAAGTTCCCCCATGGTTTTAATATAGAAGACAGGGATCGATACTCTGATATCGCTAGAGGTCATAATTCGAAGCTTCGTAAAAAAAAAATAAAAAAAATAAAAAAATAAAAAATAAAAAGCTTCTTTGCCCTTTTTAAGGGTAAGAATACTTGCTCATTGGAATCTGTTAAGCGAGGGAGAGCAAATGCTAATTACATTTGACGTATAGATCACGCCCGAGGGTGCCAAGTCCAGTGATCCAGTACCCAGTGTATAAACAGGCCGTTACAAGTGCCCTTTCTCTGTAGCAGAAAATAGGCCTACATTTCCCCCAGGAAAACCAGCACAGTGTAGCAGCCACATGCACCACATGTTATGGGGTATTTTCCCTTTGTATGTCTTTTAAACGACCCGAGCTTTTAAATGGGTCAGGCAGAGTGCCAGGGCACGCAGAGGATAAAAAGGCACCTTTTTGAGCACATTAACGTTAAGGGGACTGGGGCACTGAGGCATAGAGGAACTATGTAGCTTCTAAATAAATTAAGTGTTAATCGTTATCGCTTATATCTCACGCTGCACGATTGTGCCCTGGCTTGAGGTGTACACGAATAGTTCGTGAAAGCAGAGATATGTATCTATGCGTCACATTCAATAGTTTTATAGAAAGATGCAATAAATATTACCGAGTATATATATATATATATATATATATATATATATATATATATATATATTATATATATATATATATATATATATATATATATATATATATATATATATATATTATATATATATATATATATATATATATATATATATATATATATATATATATATATATATATATATATATATATATATATATACCTTGGCTGTTTCCCCCTTAAATAATTATATATATATATATATATATATATATATATATATATATATATATATATATATATATATATATATATATATATATATATATATATATAACCTACAAGGAAACGAAGAGTTACGAGCAAAAGTCTTGTTTCCATGAACATAGTTTGGTAAATAAAACGCAGTTTCCTCCTTAATAATTGCTATCATTGAAAAGTACGGAACAACACATAGCAGTGCACAAGAATAAGTTCGAACAGTTTTTGACAGCTGCAAAACTACTATCAACGGTAAGAGTCCTTGAGGAATTTCGTACAATATAAAAATGCACGATTCACGCTGACCCCCCCCCCCCGCCGATTTCTAAACCTCATTCGCATTGGAGGACATTAAAAAAAAAAAAAAGACAGTCTCAAGAATAGTTCTTATTTCGAGGACACCAAATAAATACCAAATAAAACAATCTTGTATAAAATAAAAAATGTAAAAAAAAAAAATCTTTCGAGAAGCTATATCTGCATTGTAACGGGACACGTACCTATTCCCAACGGTGTGTCTGTGTAACTATGTGTGACTGCATAGTGTGTATGTGTGTGTATAGTGCGTGTGAGTGTGTGTGTGTATATATATATATATATATATATATATATATATATATATATATATATATATATATATATATATATATATATATATATATATATATATATATATATGTATGTATGTATGTATGTATGTGTGTATATATATATAAATGTATTTGCAAAATATGAAGCAAATATATTGCGTACCGTGGAATGCAAAGTGTAATGTGAGAGAGGGAGCGAGCGAGCCCCAGACTCTCATTAAGGAAGGTCGAAGTTATTCTCTCCGTCGGGATTCATAAATTCAGCATAGAAAGTTGGAAGTGTACAAGGTCTTCTCCTCCTCTCCACCTTCATCATCAATTCAATATTCGCTGGAAATTCTACGCTCGCCTCTAGCCAATAAATTCATTGACAGCGTCTTCAAAGGTTGCCCAAAATAATATAGAACGACGAGAGAGAGAGAGAGAGAGAGAGAGAGAGAGAGAGAGAGAGAGAGAGAGAGAGAGAGAGAGAGAGAGAGAGAGAGAGAGAGAGAGAGAGAGAGAGAGAGAGAGAGAGAGAGAATGAATACGTAAAGGCTGCACGAAGAGTGAAATAATTTATAACAGAAGTGACCAGAATGCATTGAGGAGGTATGTGCGTATATATGTACCTCATCCTGCTAACGGAGTGTGTGTGTGCATGTGTGTGTATAAGTGTGTGTGAGCTTGTACACGTATTTGTGAATATCTAAGAAAAATGTTATTTTAGATATCTCCACTTTGTAAACAGCAGCCAAGTGCAATAATGCAGAAAAATATCGAAAAATGACTTTGTACATTAAAAAGCTATTGATTCACATAATAAAGTCCGAATTACCTAAATAATTATCATATTACATATAGAGAGTGATCTTTTAATGTACTTTTAAAATTATGAAATATAAGTAGCTACACATGAAGACAGATTCGACAGACGGAAGCCATATTTAATGACCTTGGTTGAGAATTGGAGACTATTAATTTGTAGTCTAGAGCGATCTTTGATGCTAGTCATGATCTAATGTATATTCATTATCAAAACTACTGCTGCTACTATACTACTACTACTACTATTATTATTATTACTACTACTACTACGACGACGATGATTATGATGATAATGATATTATCATTATTATTATTATTATTATTATTATTATTATTATTAGTATTGTTGTTATTATTATTATTTTTATTATCACCATCCAGCAGTACCAAAGATTATAACATTTCTATGTATATGCCAGTCAAATGGCATTGGTGCTACGTTTTCATCATACAAAATCGGTGATGACATATACATCACACTTCAACTGAACAGGATAAACAAACATACAATCAAATGAGGAAAAGTAAGTGAACTGATCTGCCACACAGCCAACACATGCTGTGTTTCACTGCACCTTAAAATGGCTCGAACGTCTTGCAATATATATATATATATATATATATATATATATATATATATATATATATATATATATATATATATATATATATATATATATATATATATATATATACTTACAATGACATGACAATTTTGTCATAGGTTTAAATTCTTGGCAAAGAAAAGCTTGATTTTTTTAATCTATGTATTTAAGTAAGGGCAATCAGGATTTTCCTTTAGGAAAGGGAAGCTCTATAGTTTGAAGGAAAGATGATGTAGTCAGCAGTATTGGTGCACTGTACATATGAATATACAGAGTGTCCACAAAGTCTGGGTACATAGGAAATTTCAATATGCAGAGCTATTCGATGGAGTTCACCTGAATTTTGTAAAGCGCATCAAATTATGCATTGAAAATGATGGAAATCATATTGAAAATATTATTTATTAACATTACATTTAAATAAATTGTTTTGTTTTAAAAGTATGTGTTAATCTCCTGTGTACCCAGATGAAGTCTGGGTTCACACGAGATTAACACACTTTTAAAACAAAGCAATTTTATTTAAATCTAATGTTAATAAATAATATTTTCAATATGATTTCCATCATTTTCAATGCATAATTTGATGCGCTTTACAAAATTCAGGTGAACTCGATCGAATAGCTCTGCATAGTGAAATTTCCTATGTACCCAGACTTTGTGGACACCCTGTAAAATAACCACAGCACACCACTGGTAACAATACGTCACAACAGGACACAAAAATCAGTTTTCCTGATTTAAATGTTTACAGCTAAATGTTCTTTCCTGTAACCAAAAATAACTTTTCCCCTTCTTTCCTAATTTCCTTCTCTTCAGCAGCAAGAACACACTACATACAACCACTACATTATTAGTTATGTTTAGCGACTGCTGTAATGGAGGAGGCAGTAATACTTTCTTTTATCGCTCCGTATCCACAGATGTTTATTGCTGTGTGGTGGTGGCAAAAATTCCAGATCGGCCTGCCCCATAAGTCAAGTTCCATTATAATCTGGTAGATGTGCTCGACTAAGGCGCTGCTGCCTTTTAACACTTAAGAAAAAAAGGTCTGAGTCGGTAGAGCAGGAACCTAGGAGTGAAAAAAATAAAAAAAAATAAAAATTAAAAAAAAACGAAGGTTTCAAGTCCGGCTTAAGAAATAAAAAGGATTCAAAAAACAGAAAATTATTATACATTACATGCAAAAACTACACGCTGTTAAGTCATAATCTCGAAATATCAGTGATAACGTAGTAAGCAAATAATGTAATGATAATATCATACAATCACACCAACACATTGTAAACCAGTCTCCTAGGTAACCAATGTAAACAGTGAGAAAAAAAAATATCTCAGCCTCACAAATAGATATTCCAAGAAATAAAAAAAAAAAAAAGCTTTCGTCTGTAACATTCAAAACGATACGCCGACCGTGAGGAAAAGATTTTTTTTTTATATAATCAAAACTCACTCAGGAATGCAAATGACAACTTTAATTTGTATATGCATGTATTACAAAAAAGTTCATGATGATATTTAGCTTTTTAAAAGAGGTTCATTTTATTAAACAATAATACAGTTAGTTGAAAAAGACAGAGATATATAATCCGTAATATATATATATATATATATATATATATATATATATATATATATATATATATATATATATATATATATATATATATATATATATATATATATGTAGTCGCCGTGGCTCAATCGATAGCGTCTCCGAATCTGAGGCGTCAGGTCGAGGGTTCGCGCCCCGTCACGGTCTGAGGTTAGCAAGGGCATGCACTCAGCGTAAGGATTACATCTGCCAAAACAAGTCCTTCGCAAGAAGGCAACCGTCCTAGCCCTTGGTAGATAAGGGAGTCCGTGACGTAAAACCGGAACAATATATATATATATATATATATATATATATATATATATATATATATATATATATATATATATATATATATATATATATATAACAAACCACCAGTGTGCATGCTTCGCTATCGTTGATACAGAAATAGACTGACTGATAAAGAGATAAATACAGATTGACTAATAGATATGCAGACAACCGAAGGCGTGTCATCCTATGGATTCGTTCATGCAAATATTTTCCTCCTGTACGCTTGCTTATCCAATCGAGTCGTCCAAGTACAAATATTTTCCTCCTGTAGGTTTGTTTATCCAAGCGATCGTTCATGTACAGATACTTTCCTCCAGTACGTTACTTATCCAAGCGAGTCGTTCATGTACAAATATTTTCCTCCTGTACGTTGCTTTTCCAAGAGATCGTTCATGTACAAATATTTTCCTCCTGTACGTTGCTTTTCCAAGCGATCGTTCATGTACAAATATTTTTCTCCTGTACATTGCTTTTCCAAGCGATCGTTCACGTACAAATATTTTCCTCCTGTACGTTTGCTTATCCAAGCGATTCGTTCACGTATAAATATTTTCCTCCGGTACGTTGCTTCTCCAAGCAAGTCATTGGCATTGGAAATATTCGATGTGTCGACGTTATTGAGAAACATGTAATATGTAGAGAACATCCCCCCCCCTCGTCACCCCTTCCTCCCCGCAGCTCCATCATAATAATAATAATAATAAACTTTATTTCCATTTCAATACAATGGGTATTCGTCAGCCAGGGCAAGCCCCAACCCCCCACTGTGGTGTCCAACCACAGCATCATTCCTCGGGAGATTAATTACACCACACGACTCTTGGAAGCAATATAATTCAACTCACTATCAATTAACGACTATCAAATGTTAATCATGACGGGTATTGCGGCATGTGTGTGTGTGTGTGTGTGTGTGTGTGTGTGTGTGTGTGTGTGTGTGTGTGTGTGTGTGTGTGTGTGTGTGTGTGTGTGTGTGTGTGTGTGTGTGTGTGTGTGTGCGCGCGCGCGCGCGTGTGTGTGTGTGTGTGTGTGTGTGTGTGTGTGTGTGCATTTTCTTTTTTCCAATTTTCCTTTGCAATGTTATCCTAGAAGCAAAGTAAATTCACGAGTAGATAATTTGAGGATTTACTAATAAGATTCTCTCTATGACGTTCATACTGAAATATGTTATGTATACGCAGTTACCAACATTTACACACACATGAATGCAATATTAAAATTACATCGATAATATACGAATAACTCAATTTACAGCATGTAACGAGGAATAATAATAATAATAATAATAATAATAATAATAATAGCATAAATAGTACTGACTAGCTTCATGCTTATGAACGTACTACCTAGTCAGGCATTAAGTTCCTCTTCGTTCACCCTGTTCGCTAGAGTTTTACTATTGTTGTCAGTGCAAAATATATATCACTACTGTCATATCAAGGTAAATTCCATAGCCTAATCACTGCGGATGACACAGTGATCTGTGGAGAGAGTAGGGAACAGGTTAAGGCAAGTCTGGAGAACTAGAGGTATGCAATGGAGAGAAAGGAAATGAAAGTCAGCAGGAGCAAGATAAAGAGTACATTCGCGTAAATGAGAGGGAAGGCGGTGGAGTTGTGAGGTTGCAAGGTGCAGAGGTGTCGAAAGCAGACGAGTTTAAGTGTTTGGGGACAACAGTTCAAAGTCACTGAGTGTGTACAGAGGTGAAGAAAGTGCAGGCAAAATGGAGTGGGTGGAGAAGACTGACAGGAGTGATGCACAACAAAAAGGTACCTGCAAGAAAGAAAGGTAAACTGTATAGGACCGTAGTAAGACCAGCTATGTTGTATGGCTTTGAGAGAGGCCCACTGACAAAAAAAAAAAAAAAAAAGGCCGGGGCATAACCTGATGTGGAAGAGTTGAAGATGCTGTGGCTTTTCTTGGGTGTGACAAAGATGAACAGGACAAAAATATTAATATATTAGAGATTAGAGCACAGGTAGGATGGTTTGGGTACATGGTGAGAAGTGATACTGAGATGTCTTGGGTAGGTGTTGAGGAAGGATGAGGGATATGCTTGAGAAAGGATGCTGAGAATTGATTTGCCTGGCTGGATGGGGAGAGCTAAGCCAAATAGGAAGTATATGGATATGATGAAGGAGGATTTGAGGGTCTGTGGTGTTACGGAGGGGACAGGGCGATATAAAACCAACTGATCCACTGTGGCGAACTCTAATAAAAAATAAATAAAAAAAAGCTACGTCAGATGCTACATTTTCACTATCGTAATAGTAGAAATCTTTACTGTTCATAAGTGCTTTTGTGAGCAAATATCGAGCAATTGCTCATTCTTTATAATAAATGTAACAAGTTCGAGAAAAGAATTCTAGTTCCTGTATATCCCATCAATATAGAATTACGCATGTATGGCTGGTCTCAACCCTCACTCCACCATGCTTTCCTTAAAAAAAAAAATAAAATAAAAAAAAAAAAAAAATAAAAAAAATAATAATAATAATAATAATAATAATAATAATAATCTTACCCTATATAACCTCTTCATGAATCATTTCCAGCTATCTATATATAGTTAGAAATTCTAGTTTCTTTCTCTCTCAAATACTATATATATATATATATATATATATATATATATATATATATATATATATATATATATATATATATATATATATATATATATATATCCCTGAGGGAGGGGAGTTAGTATACTTCCTCCGTGTTCCCCTGTGTTATAGTCGACTAAATGGGGCGGAACGAGGGGACAAGGTATCCCCTCATAAGTATTTTCTCTATTGAAAGTATGACAAAGAAGGGGGAAATTTAGATTTTCAAAATAAAATATTTCATATTACGATCTGGAGAGAGAGAGAGGAGAGAGAGAGAGAGAGAGAGAGAGAGAGAGAGAGAGAGAGAGAGAGAGAGAGAGAGAGAGAGGAGAGAGAGAGAGAGAGAGAGAGAGAGAGAGAGAAAATCGCAACTACCGGCCTTCAAGTCCATTCGCATATTAATTAATCCTTTTAATACAGACTAGGTAACAAATAAAGACTGCTAAAATTCAAGCGCTAGAACACTACTCCATGATTTTTCAGTTATCAATGAGAGCATAACTCGGTGTAAACATTTCACTCGCTGCGGTTTTGGTGCCGATAAATGTTGTCATGTGTTCAAGGACACAAGTGACTCAATGTCATAAGGGGAGTGCCCATTTGCTCAACCGGACTGACTAACCCTGTCACAAGCTATGCCCGGAGAACGCCATAACGGTAGGAACAAAGCAAAAAACAACAAACATTATTTATTCACAAAGATTTACATAAAATTCTTACGATGAGATAACTTTAATCATACGCATGGCTTCACCCGAATTACGAAGATTTAAGAGAGAGAGAGAGAGAGAGAGAGAGAGAGAGAGAGAGAGAGAGAGAGAGAGAGAGAGAGAGAAACATAACCGTTAAGAAAGGTTTAATGGTGAGAATTTTTTACGGATGAAAACTCCCTACGAAATAATAATAATAATAATAATAATAATAATAATAATAATAATAATAATAATAATAATGAAGACGACACCATTACTCCTCAACTTCAAGCGTGTTAGGAAACAATACACAGTAAGTAACAAACAAACAAACAAACATTAATTTCCATTTTTGTTCAATGGTTATTCTTCTACAATTTAAGAGTAACTAATAAGTAGACATGTAATTGAACTAATAAGTAAGAGGGTAATACGTACAGGTAAATTAAATGTAGCTTTCCTAGAAAATAATAATACGGTAATAAAAATGTTAACAATAATGTTAATAATAAAGTAGTGATAATGACACTCGACAGTAGGAAATTAATCCCTTAAAAGAGGGAAAAAACAATGGATACTCACTCATACACTCTTCTGAGTAGACTTTAGAGCGAAATGCTGTGAATCTGAAGGCAACAGGATTTCATTCGATTATACTCGAAACAACCTCTGAGTTACCCACGTCACGTAGTAGTCAAAAGACAGACGCTTTACATATGAAGCAAATTAAGTTAAATCCATCTATAAGATACAAAATTCATTCATGTCCACTAATAAAGGATCATATGAAATGAACAGCACTACAAAAAAAAAAATCAAGAGTAGCGCATCCATACAAAATAGCTTTTACCATATGTTTGGAACACTTTATAAGGACTCCTCTCTCTCTCTCTCTCTCTCTCTCTCTCTCTCTCTCTCTCTCTATATATATATATATATATATATATATATATATATATATATATATATATATATATATATATATTCTATTTATATTTTTTACTGAACTCCCCAATCCCACTGATCAGAGAATCATTCCAGTTTCACACCAGAAGCAATCTGCCGGAGTTTATCTGAGGAGAGCCACTTGTCCTAACCGTATTGCCTATATTTACGATTTCATTCTGAAGTTCTCAAATACTTAAGTCTTCATCTAAAAAGTAATGTATCGATTAAGTTTTATCAGAAAAAGATGAAAAATTATAATAATTAACAAAATAACGATAAACAATCTCCAGTCTATTAGCGCTAGACAATATAGTGCCATGACACTAGTCATAGGCACTGAAGTATCTGTGGAAAAAGGGTATAATACGTCACTGTGTGCGTGGGTCATTAGTCTTTGAGTGTCTGTGTTACCTTAGTATATATGTAGTAGGTTGGCCCATGGCACCAGCCTCCCGTTGCGATATTACAGCTGAAGGATTTTTACACTTGAATAGGACTGTCCAGGACAGTTAGATGTTAAGTCATCCCTCAGTTACGATTATATTTTATGCCTACATCAACACTGAATATTCTTATATATTCATTACACACCTCTTATTATCCCTTCACTTCTGACAAGTCATTACACTCTCCATCACTGTTACTTTTTACTTAATATATTCTTCGTGCCCAGGCTCGGTAAGGACTGTTTTATTTATTTTTTATTTTTTTTGCCCGTCCTGGTGTCACAATCATAAAAAAAAAGACAAAGTAAAACTGTAGAATGATAACACCTCCGTCATCAAGACAACTCCCAACATCGCCTTTCTGTGTATGAAGACATCAGAAGTGGTGATGATAAGATACGTGAATGATACATTACCAGATATACCAGATTTGTAGTATTTTTGGTGTATTTGATTGGTGCCATTCAGCCTTTCGTAATCGGTGACAAAATATTCGATAAGATTTATCACTAAAGATTATCGACACTCCACGCTAGACGATAGTGTTCCGGTTTTACGTCACGGACTCCCTTATCAACCAAGGGCTAGGACGGTTGCCTTCTTGCGAAGGACTTGTTTTGGCAGATGTAATCCTTACGCTGAGTGCATGCCTTTGCTAACCTCAGACCGTGACGGGGCGCGAACCTCGACCTGACGCCTCAGAGTCGGAGACGCTACCGACTGAGCCACGGCGACTACCCACGCTCCACGCTAGACGATAGTATTTATATCATTAAAATATCATATATATATATATATATATATATATATATATATATATATATATATATATATATATATATATATATATATATATATATATATATATATATATATATTATATATAAATAAATCTATGAACAAGAACAATATTCACCCCTTATAAGAGGGATGGCTGAGTCAAAGCAAAATACCATGACTCTATGCGGGAAGACTATAGAGTAGAGAGGATTCTCAGCACACTCGCTAAGACTTATTTAGTCGATTCAGAATTGCAAAATTTCGTATTTACAAATGTTACCATCCAAAGGCCAAAAGGGATGACAAAAATATAAACAGTCCATTGATCATCATCTCTGTTTCTTCTTACTTTATGTATTCTTCGTGCCCAGACCTGATGAGGGCAGTTTTTTTTTTTTTTTTCCACAATCATAAAAAAAAAAATACAGTATCGAGGCGATGGAGAAAGGAAACTAGAGTAGATCATTAAGGAAAATCCCAACTATTTTTATTTTCTAGAACACAAGTAATTTCCACAACACAAAGGCATTTTCCACAAGGGAACTTTTTGTTAAAAAAAAACTTTTATATTACAATTCGTACGTAGTCACCGTGGCTCAAACGGTAGCGTCCGCAACTCTGAGGCGTAAGGTCGAGGGTTCGCGCCCCGTCACGGTCTGAGGTTAGCAAGGGCATGCACTCAGGGTAAGGATTACATCTGCCAAAACAAGTCCTTTGCAAGAAGGCAAACGTCCTAGACCTTGGTTGAAAAGGGAGTCCGTGACGTAAAACCGAAACAACAACAACAACAACATTACAATCAGTACATACCAAGTGATGATTAAGTTACCAAATTCTTAATATATAGCAATTAGTACTGGCAAGCAACGAGCATGTTTTTTTTTCATATGAGCTGAATACTCCCAATATGTCTTCCACTTATTATGAGTATGGAATACCTCAAGTCCAAACAGTAAACTCGTCTTCTTCCATAATTTAAAAAAATTCCACCCTACAAAAGTATAGCACGAGTTTTCCACTAAACAAAAATCTCTGATTTAATTTTGGCGTTTCATTCAATTTGTTTCAACTGTCTCTGGAACGCTGGAAGCGAAATTTCAACTGGAAGAGAAAAAATAAGGAAAGGGAAATGGAAAGGAAGACGGCCAAAATCAAGACAGGATATGACTTCTCTTGTCAACGAGAGAGAGAGAGAGAGAGAGAGAGAGAGAGAGAGAGAGAGAGAGAGAGAGAGAGAGAGAGAGAGAGAGAGACTAATAGTCCAGCAGATAAGGCCAAACTATTCAC
>JAXCGZ010012109.1:5000-41166 GCA_037179515.1 Halocaridina rubra
GACCACTGTGTGTTGTTGATGGAGTATATCATTGAAGATATTCTTCCTGAGAGTAGAGGCACTGAGGACATGAGGAGGAACTATCCGAAAGGAGATTCCATCAAAATGAATGAGCTTTTTGCAGTTATTGACTGGAGAACCTTATTTTACAACAAATCTGTACAAGAAATGTATGACATCTTTTGTGAGAAATATGGGAAGATAGTAGATTGCTGCATACCTGTCACCAAAGTAGGTGTAATTCATGCCAGAGAGAAATGGTTCGATAATGGGTGTAAAAGAGCTAAGGAGTGGAGAGACAAATGCTGGAAAAGGTATAGGAGGAGAAAAAACATAAATGCCTGGCAAACCTACAAAAGAGCAAGAAATGACTACCTAAGTAAAAGGAAAGAGGCAGAGAGAGACTATGAGAGGGACATCACCAGGAAGGCTAAAGAAAATCCCAAGCTTTTCCACAGCTTTATCAGAGGAAAACTGAAGGTAAAAGAACAGGTTTTAAGGCTAAAGAGAGCGGATGGAAGCATCACTGAGACGGATGAAGAGATCTGCAAAGAATTGAACAAGGAGTTTCAGTAAGTATTTACAGTAGAAAATACCCCACCCCCTCAGATTGCAGTGATAGAAGCTCAAGGGCCGGTATTAGAGAACATCAACCTTACAGCCACAGAGGTATGCAAAGCGCTGATGGATTTAGATGTTCATAAAGCTACAGGTCCCGATGACATATCCCCTCATGTGCTTAAAAAATGCGCAAACACAATATCAGTGGCACTAAGTATCATATTTAAGGAGTCACTGGAGTCGGGGGAGATTCCAAGATGCTGGAAACAAGCAAATGTGATACCTATCTTCAAAAAGGGAAGGAGGGATACGGCTCTGAACTATAGACCAGTTTCCTTGACCAGCATAGTTTGCAAAGTTATGGAGAAACTACTAAGGAAACATATCTCTCTTCACTTGGAATCCTTCAACTTTTTGTCAGTGAGGCAACATGGCTTCAGAGAAGGTAGATCAACAGTAACAAACTTATTAGAATTTTATGATGAGGTAAGCCAAATCTTACAGGAAAGAGAGGGCTGGGCAGATTGCATATTCCTTGACTTCCAGAAAGCATTTGACACTGTTCCACATGGGAGACTTATTAGGAAGCTGCACTCAATAGCTAGAATAGGTGGAAATGTTTTGGAATGGATAAAAACTTACTTAGAAGGAAGGGAACAGAGGGTTAGAGTAAGACACTCAGTGTCTGAATGGAGAAGAGTTAGTAGTGGAGTTCCACAGGGTTCAGTTTTAGGGCCACTTTTGTTCCTTGTATATGTAAATGACCTACCAGAGTCTGTAAATTCATTCATGAATATGTTTGCAGATGATGCAAAGATTGTGAAGAAAGTAAAAAACGAGAACAATGGTAGAGAACTTCAGGAGGATCTAAATAATCTGCATGAGTGGTCAGAAAAGTGGCTAATGAAATTCAATACTTCAAAATGTAAGGTAATGAGAATGGGTACAAGTGCAAGAAGACCCAAGCTTGACTACTCGGTGGCTGGAGTACAACTTCAAGAGACAGAAAATGAGAGAGATCTAGGAGTAAACATACTGGCAGATTTGTCTCCAGAAATACATATAAATGGCATAGTAAGGGCAGCATATGCATTCTTATCAAATGTAAGGGTAGCCTTCAGGCACATGGACAAGGAAATGTTCAGAAATATTTATGTAACCTATGTGAGGCCAAAACTCGAATATGCAGCCCCCTTTTGGAATCCGCACTTGAAAAAGCACATAGCTAAGCTTGAAAAAGTTCAAAGACATGCCACGAAACTGGTGCCAGAAATACGCAATCTCAGTTATGATGAGAGGCTGAGGGAATTAGACTTACCATCACTCAAAGCTAGAAGAGTGAGGGGGGATATGGTGACAGTCTTTAAATTCCTTCATGGTTATGATAGAATGGATAGGGATCGATATTTTGATATGGCTGGCTCTAAAACTAGAGGTCATAGTTTGAAGCTTCGTAAGAAAACTTCTTCGCAGGATGTAAGGAAATACTTTTTCAGTGTAAGAGTAGTTGATAATTGGAATTGGCTAAGCGAGGAGGTTGCTGCATACCTGTCACCAAAGTAGGTGTAATTCATGCCAGAGAGAAATGGTTCGATAATGGGTGTAAAAGAGCTAAGGAGTGGAGAGACAAATGCTGGAAAAGGTATAGGAGGAGAAAAAACATAAATGCCTGGCAAACCTACAAAAGAGCAAGAAATGACTACCTAAGTAAAAGGAGAGAGGCAGAGAGAGACTATGAGAGGGACATCACCAGGAAGGCTAAAGAAAATCCCAAGCTTTTCCACAGCTTTATCAGAGGAAAACTGAAGGTAAAAGAACAGGTTTTAAGGCTAAAGAGAGAGGATGGAAGCATCACTGAGACGGATGAAGAGATCTGCAAAGAATTGAACAAGGAGTTTCAGTCAGTATTTACAGTAGAAAATACCCCACCCCCTCAGATTGCAGTGATAGAAGCTCAAGGGCCGGTATTAGAGAACATCAACCTTACAGCCACAGAGGTATGCAAAGCGCTGATGGATATAGATGTTCATAAAGCTACAGGTCCCGATGACATATCCCCTCATGTGCTTAAAATATGCGCAAACACAATATCAGTGGCACTAAGTATCATATTTAAGAAGTCACTGGAGTCGGGGGAGATTCCAAGATGCTGGAAACAAGCAAATGTGATACCTATCTTCAAAAAGGGAAGGAGGGATTCGGCTCTGAACTATAGACCAGTTTCCTTGACCAGCATAGTTTGCAAAGTTATGGAGAAACTACTAAGGAAACATATCTCTCTTCACTTGGAATCCTTCAACCTTTTGTCAGTGAGGCAACATGGCTTCAGAGAAGGTAGATCAACAGTAACAAACTTATTAGAATTTTATGATGAGGTAAGCCAAATCTTACAGGAAAGAGAGGGCTGGGCAGATTGCATATTCCTAGACTTCCAGAAAGCGTTTGACACTGTTCCACATGGGAGACTTATTAGGAAGCTGCAATCAATGGCTAGAATAGGTGGAAATGTTTTGGAATGGATAAAAACTTACTTAGAAGGAAGGGAACAGAGGGTTAGAGTAAGACACTCAGTGTCTGAATGGAGAAGAGTTAGTAGTGGAGTTCCACAGGGTTCAGTTTTAGGGCCACTTTTGTTCCTTGTATATGTAAATGACCTACCAGAGTCTGTAAATTCATTCATGAATATGTTTGCAGATGATGCAAAGATTGTGAAGAAAGTAAAAAACGAGAACAATGGTAGAGAACTTCAGGAGGATCTAAATAATCTGCATGAGTGGTCAGAAAAGTGGCTAATGAAATTCAATACTTCAAAATGTAAGGTAATGAGAATGGGTACAAGTGCAAGAAGACCCTAGCTTGACTACTCGGTGGCTGGAGTACAACTTCAAGAAACAGAAAATGAGAGAGATCTAGGAGTAAACATACTGGCAGATTTGTCTCCAGAAATACATATAAATGGCATAGTAAGGGCAGCATATGCATTCTTATCAAATGTAAGGGTAGCCTTCAGGCACATGGACAAGGAAATGTTCAGAAATATTTATGTAACCTATGTGAGGCCAAAACTCGAATATGCAGCCCCGTTTTGGAATCCGCACTTGAAAAAGCACATAGCTAAGCTTGAAAAAGTTCAAAGACATGCCACGAAACTGGTGCCAGAAATACGCAATCTCAGTTATGATAAGAGGCTGAGGGAATTAGACTTACCATCACTCGAAGCTAGAAGAGTGAGGGGGGATATGGTGACAGTCTTTAAATTCCTTCATGGTTATGATAGAGTGGATAGGGATCGATATTTTGATATGGCTGGCTCTAGAACTAGAGGTCACAGTTTGAAGCTTCGTACAAAAACTTCTTCGCAGGATGTAAGGAAATACTTTTTCAGTGTAAAAGTAGTTGATAATTGGAATTGGTTAAGCGAGGAGGTAGTTAATGCTATCTCAATCCATAGTTTTAAGGACAGGTATGATAAGTATCACTAACTATAAAATGGAAGCGATCAGGAGACGGGAAGATACGAGCTTTGGGCTCTTTCCCGTAAACACAATTAGGTAATCACACACACACACATATATATATATATATATATATATATATATATATATATATATATATATATATATATATATATATATATATATATATATATATATATATATATATATATATATATATATATATATATATATATATATATATATATATATATATATATATATATATATGTATATATATATATGTATATGTATATGTATATGTATATGTGCATATATATATATATATATATATATATATATTTATATATATATATATATATATATATATATATATATATATATATATATATATATATATATATATATATATATAAATAAATATATATATATATATATATATATATATATATATGTGTGTGTGTGTGTGTGTGTGTGTGTGTGTGTGTGTGTGTGTGTGTGTGTGTGTGTGTGATTACGTAATTGTGTTTACGGGAAAGAGCCCAAAGCTCGTATCTTCCCGTCTCCTGATCGGTTCCATTTTAGACTTAGTGATACTTATCATACCTGTCCTTAAAACTATGGATTGAGATAGCATTAACTACCTCCTCGCTTAGCCAATTCCAATTATCAACCACTCTTACACTGAAAAAGTATTTCCTTACATGCTGCAAAGAAGTTTTCTTACCAAGCTTCAAACTATGACCTCTAGTTCTAGAGCCAGCCATATCAAAATATCGATCCCTATCCACTCTATCATAACCATGAAGGAATTTAAAGACTGTCACCATATCCCCCCTCACTCTTCTAGCTTCGAGTGATGGTAAGTCTAATTCCCTCAGCCTCTCATCATAACTGAGATTGTGTATTTCTGGCACCAGTTTCGTGGCATGTCTTTGAACTTTTTCAAGCATAGCTATGTGCTTTTTCAAGTGCGGATTCCAAAAGGGGGCTGCATATTCGAGTTTTGGCCTCACATAGGTTACATAAATATTTCTGAACATTTCCTTGTCCATGTGCCTGAAGGCTACCCTTACATTTGATAAGAATGCATATGCTGCCCTTACTATGCCATTTATATGTATTTCTGGAGACAAATCTGCCAGTATGTTTACTCCTAGATCTCTCTCATTTTCTGTCTCTTGAAGTTGTACTCCAGCCACCGAGTAGTCAAGCTTGGGCCTTCTTGCACTTGTACCCATTCTCATTACCTTACATTTTGAAGTATTGAATTTCATTAGCCACTTTTCTGACCACTCATGCAGATTATTTAGATCCTCCTGAAGTTCTCTACCATTGTTCTCGTTTTTTACTTTTTTCACATTCTTTGCATCATCTGCAAACATATTCATGAATGAATTTACAGACTCTGGTAGTTCATTTACATATACAAGGAACAAAAGTGGCCCTAAAACTGAACCCTGTGGAACTCCACTACTAACTCTTCTCCATTCAGACACTAAGTGTCTTACTCTAACCCTCTGTTCCCTTCCTTCTAAGTAAGTTTTTATTCATTCCAAAACATTTCCACCTATTCTAGCCATTGATTGCAGCTTCCTAATAAGTCTCCCATGTGGAACAGTGTCAAACGCTTTCTGGAAGTCTAGGAATATGCAATCTGCCCAGCCCTCTCTTTCCTGTAAGATTTGGCTTACCTCATCATAAAAGTCTAATAAGTTTGTTACTGTTGATCTACCTTCTCTGAAGCCATGTTGCCTCACTGACAAAAAGTTGAAGGATTCCAAGTGAAGAGAGATATGTTTCCTTAGTAGTTTCTCCATAACTTTGCAAACTATGCTGGTCAAGGAAACTGGTCTATAGTTCAGAGCCGAATCCCTCCTTCCCTTTTTGAAGATAGGTATCACATTTGCTTGTTTCCAGCATCTTGGAATCTCCCCCGACTCCAGTGACTCCTTAAATATGATACTTAGTGCCACTGATATTGTGTTTGCGCATTTTTTAAGCACATGAGGGGATATGTCATCAGGACCTGTAGCTTTATGAACATCTAAATCCATCAGCGTGTGTGTGTGTGTTTGTTTGTTCCGGCTTTACGTAAAGGACTCACTTTTCTACCAAGGGCTAGGACGGTTGCCTTCTTGCGAAGGTATTGTTTTGGCAAATGTAATCGCCACTCTAAGTGCATGCCCTTGCTAACCTTAGACCGTGACGGGGCGCGAACTCTCGACCTGACGCCTCAAAGTCGCGGATGCTACCGCTTGAGCCACGGTGACTATATATATATATATATATATATATATATATATATATATATATATATATATATATATATATATATATATATGTATATATATATATATATATATATATATATATATATATATATATATATATATATATATATATATATATATATATATATATATATATATATATATATATATATATATATATATATATATATATATATATATATATATATATATATATATATATATATATAATAAACAGACACACACACACACACATATCTTTCTTCACTTGGAATCCTTCAACTTTTTGTCAGTGAGGCAACATGGCTTCAGAGAAGGTAGATCAACAGTAACAAACATATTAGAATTTTATGATGAGGTAAGCCGAATCTTACAGGAAAGAGAGGAATGGACAGATTGCATATTCCTAGACTTCCAGAAAGCGTTTGACACTGTTCCACATGGTAGACTTAATAGGAAGCTGCAAGCAATGGCTTGAATAGGTGGAAATGATTTGGAATGGATAAAAACTTACTTAGAAGGAAGGGAACAGAGGGTTAGCGTAAGACACTTAGTGTCTGAATGGAGAAGAGTTAGTAGTGGAGCTCCACAGGGTTCAGTTTTAGGGCCACCTTTGTTCCTTGTATATGTAAATGGCCTACCAGAGTCTGTAAATTCATTCATGAATGTGTTTGCAGATGATGCAAAGATTGTGAAGAAAGTAGGAAACGAGAACAATGGTAGAGAACTTCAGGAAGATCTAAATAGTCTGCATGAGTGGTCAGAGAAGTATATAATGGAATTCAATGCTTCAAAATGCAAGGTAATGAGAATGGGTACAAGTGCAAGAAGGCCCAAGCTTGACTACTCGGTGGCAGGAGTACAACTTCAAGAGACAGAAAATGAGAGAGATCTAGGAGTAAACATACTGGCAGACTTGTCTCCAGAATACATATAAATGGCATAGTAAGGGCAGCATATGCATTCTTATCAAAAGTAAGGGTAGCCTTCAGGCACATGGACAAGGAAATGTTCAGATATATTTATGTAACCTATGTGAGGCCAAAACTCGAATATGCAGTCCCCTTTTGGAATCCGCACTTGAAAAAGCACATAGCTAAGCTTGAAAAAGTTCAAAGACATGCCACGAGACTGGTGCCAGAAATACGCAATCTCAGTTATGATGAGAGGCTGCGGGAATTAGACTTGCCATCACTCGAAGCTAGAAAATTGAGAGGTGATATGGTAACAGTCTTTAAATTCCTTCATGGTTATGATAGAGTGGATAGGGATCGATATTTTGATATGGCAGGTTCTTGAACTAGAGGTCATAGTTTGAAGCTTCGTAAGAAAACTTCTTTGCAGGATGTAAGGATATACTTTTTCAGTGTAAGAGTAGTTTATAATTGGAATTCGCTAAAAGCGAGAAGGTAGTTAATGCTATTTCAATCCATAGTTTTAAGGACAGGTATGATAAGTATCACTAAGTATAAAATGGAACCGATCAGGAGACGGGAAGATACGAGCTTTGGGCTCTTTCCTGTAAACACAATTAGGTAATCACAATTAGGTAATTACACACACACACACACACACACACACACACACACACACACACACACACATATATATATATATATATATATATATATATATATATATATATATATATATATATATATATATATAGAGAGAGAGAGAGAGAGAGAGAGAGAGAGAGAGAGAGAGAGAGAGAGAGAGAGAGAGAGAGAGAGAGAGAGAGAGAGAGAGAGAGTTTTTATGAGTGTGACACTTGGACAGGCAAAAAACTTCCCTCATCAATAAAGGGCAGGGCACGAGAAAACATTAGTACAAAGGAAAAGAAAAAGGTTAAGGTTATGCAGAAATTAAGTAATGATACACAAATGAAAAGAACACACTGGAAAAATAGTCAAAGTACTGAGGACTTTGAGATATGGAGGATTAGGCCCTGAGATGATGATAGATCTGCTTTTTGATGGAAAATATGTTACAAGATTTTGGAAAGATAGAAGAAGGATGAGAGTTTTAGATATAATAATAATAATAAATCTTTATTTCCAAAGTACATTGGTGCACCGACCAATGTGCAAGCTACAAATCTCCACACAATAACAGTGAGATGAGGTCTCTTAGCGAGTGCTTCGCGGCCTCAGTAGTGGGGAGGGATGCAACCCGTCAACTCATTAGAGCAGTGATGGAAGTAGTAGCGATACAAAAAATGGAAAGAGATGATACCTCACGGCAAAGAGAAAGAGACTCCAGACTAGAGGTAAAAGAAGGATCATTAATGAGTCTGACTGCCTTAGATTCAACCCTATGAAGGTGGTAAATTCCATTAGTTTTAAAGACAATAGGACTATCAGGAGCAGAAGAAAATATAGAGATAGTCAGAAACTGTGTAGTGGAGGCATTAAATTTAAATAAATTTTGGGTGCCCCACTCAGATACCCTTAGTAAATCGGAGTTGAGAGTAGAAGAGTGAGGCGAGACTGTTTACAAGTAGCAGATGAAGATTGTGAAGAAAAGACAGAGGAATAATGAAGGGTAGAATAGAGGTAAAGGCATGAAGAGGAGAGGAAGATGGGGATTATTGAAGATCATTGATGAAGAGAGGGAACAGAGTAAGTAAAAGAACACAGCCCTGTGGAACACCACTGGTAACAGGGTCTGGGATAGATGTTGCACCATCAAGAAATACAGATATAAAACGGTCAGAAAGAAAACTGGAAATCAGAGAACAGAGAGAAGGCTTAAAGCCATAGGTAAGGAGTTTGGCGAACAGAGCCTTGTACCAGACTCTGTCATAAGCTTTAGAGATATCAAGGGCAACGACAAAGGATTCCCACAGTTCCGCAGAGAAGATGACCATACATGAGTAAGATAGGACAGAAGGTTACCAGTGGATCTTGCCTTGCGGAAGCCGTACTGGTGATCGGAGGTAAGTGAGTTAGATTCAAGGTGTTTCAAGAAGTGAGTATTGAGTAAGGTTTCATAAACTTTAGCGATTAAGAGGTTAGGGCAATAGGTTGGGAGCTTGCAGTCACCCTTCTTAGGAACAGGTTGCACTAAAGCATGCTTCCAAGATGAAGGATAGATGTTAGTTGACAGAATGAGGCGAAAAAGATGGCAAAGCACGGGAGCCAGTTCTTCTACAAACTCCTTAAACAGCTTAGAAGGGATACCATTGGGACAAGAGGCCTTGTTCATCTTTAGAATCTTGTGAACTTTATGTGAAGAAATAATAAGGTAGGGCATAGGGTTAGAGAGTGGTGAAGATTGAGGGACGGGTATGTTAGAATCGTTTATGGAAGAATTGGCAGAAAAATGAGAGCCAAAGAGAGTGGCTTTGTCAGTGGGAGAGGAAGTTATAGAACCATCAGAACGAGTGAGAGGGGGAAAGCTTGAGGTACAAAAGTTTTTGGAGAGGTTTTTGGCTAAGGACCAAAAGCATTTGTCAGTGGGAGAGGAGTAAGGGTCATCAACTTTCCTACTTATAAAGGAAGCCTTAGACCTTCGAATCTGAGCGTGCAGCAATTCCTAGCTACAATAAAAGCAGAGCGAGTTAAATCAGAAGGAGAGGCTTGGCACGACCGATGTGTCCGATTCCTAGCATGAATAGCCATGGAGCAGGCACTGTCAAACCAAGGTTTAGGGGGGAGAAAAAGATTTTGTAAAGGAGGGGATGAACACCTCCATTCCCTAAGTTATGAGCTCGGCAACTCTTAGGGCTACCTGATTAAAGTTGTGGGACTGAAAGCAGTAGCCATTCCATGGGCAGTCAAAGAGGAAGATGAGCAAATTTTTATGTTGGGTATGCTCAAAGTGCCAGAGGTAGCACTGAGTAGGAGGGATTGGTGGAGAGGAAGCGAAAATGGAAGAGACTGAGATCACAGAGTCGTCAGATTTGCCAAAAGGACAAAGGACAGAATAAGAGTAGTTTGAAGGCTTAGAAGTAAGAAATAGCTCAATAGTGTTGGCTGCACGTTCGTGTTGATTGGTAACGCAAGTAGGGTATTTGATAATATGCTCCAGATCGTAAATAATAGAGAAAGCAAGGATCTCACTTCCACCCACATCAGTGTGAGAAGATTGAAGCCACTCCCAGTGGTTTAAACTGAAGTCTCCAATATAGAGAACTTCAGCGTGTAGGTGAGAAGATAGCAAAGACTCCTGGCTAGTGGACTGATATCCAAAGAAAGACACAAAGTCATTGGAGTTTGAAGAACAGTAGCAGAAGCAAAGGAAGATAGTGGTAGTCGAGAGATAGATTTTTAGTCAGAGAACTTAAAAGTCAGGAGATTCAAGGTCCATGAGCCTTGCAATAGGAGTGTTAGTGTTGCAGTAAACACAGACCCCACCTTTAGAACGAAAACGAGAGTACAGGTTAAAGTGAGATATTTGAAAAGGGTCAATGGAAGCATGGCTAGACAGCTGGGTTACATAGAAAATAAGGAGGTTAGGGAGGGAAGTACCCAAGTGTTGTTCCACAGACGAAAGATTATAAAGTTCATGCCACGAATGTTAGAATAGTGAGGAGTGAAAGAAGCAGATCTATCAAGAGGTGCAAGGTTTAGGGTAGAATCATTACACCACCAGGCATGTCAACTCTCAAGCTAGTATATATATATATATATATATATATATATATATATATATATATATATATATATATATATATATATATATATATATATATATATATATATATATATATATATATATATATATATATATATATATATATATATATATATATATATATATATATATATATATATATATATATATATATATATATTTATATATATACATATATATATATATATATATATATATATATATATATATATATATATATATATATATATATATATATATATATATATATATATATATATAAATATATATATATATATATATATATATATATATATATATATATATATATATATATATATATATATATATATATATGTATATATATATATATATATATATATATATATATATATATATATATATATATATATATATGTATATATATATATATATATATATATATATATATATATATATATATATATATATATATATATATATATATATATATATATATATATATATTACAAACAATGAACTGTTAACATACAGTATAAGATAGTAGGAAAAGCAAATTAAATAAAACAACGAATATGTATATATATATATATATATATATATATATATATATATATATATATATATATATATATATATATATATATATATATATATATATATATATATAAAGAACATTCATTTCGTAACCTAAAAGTACTTAGAGAAGGTCGCCAGTATAGGACACGTAATTAATAAGTACTTTATATATATATATATATATATATATATATATATATATATATATATATATATATATATATATATATATATATATATATATATATATATATATATATATATATATATATATATATATTCGTTGTTTTATTTATTGGGCTTTTCCTACCATATATATATATATATATATATATATATATATATATATATATATATATATATATATATATATATATATATATATATATATATATATATATATATATATATATATATATATATATATATATATATATATATATATACATATATATATATTTATATATATATATATATATATATATATATATATATATATATATATATATATATATATATATATATATATATATATATATATATATATATATATATATATATATATATTTATATATATATATATTTATTTATATGTGTGTGTGTGTGTGTGTGTGTGTGTGTGTGTGTGTGTGTGTGATTACCTAATTGTGATTACCTAATTGTGTTTACGGGAAAGAGCCCAAAGCTCGTATCTTCCCGTCTCCAGATCGGTTCCATTTTATACTTAGTGATACTTATCATACCTGTCCTTAAAACTATGGATTGAGATAGCATTAACTACCTCCTCGCTTAGCGAATTCCAATTATCAACTAATCTTACACTGAAAAAGTGTATGTGTGTGTGTGATTACCTAATTGTGATTACCTAATTGTGTATACGGGAAAGAGCCAAAAGCTCGTGTTTGTGTGTGTGTATGTGTGTATAATTACCAAATTGTACTTACGGGAAAGAGCCCAAAGTTCGTATCTTCCCGTCTCCTGATCGGCTCCATTTTGTACTTAGTGATACTTATCATGCCTGTTCTTAAAACTATGGATAGAGTTAGCATTACTTACATCATCGCTTAACGAATTCCAATTATCAACTACTTTAGCACTGAAAAAGTACTTCCTTACATCCTGCAAAGAAGTTTTCTTACGAAGCTTCAAACTATAACCTCTAGCTCTAGAGCCAGCCATATCAAAATATCGATCCATATCCACTCTCTCATAACCATGAAGGAATTTAAAGACTGGCATCATATCCTCCCTTTTGGCCTTACATAGGTTACATAAATATTTCTGAGCATTTCCTTGTCCATGTACCTGAAGTCTACCCTTACATTTGATAAGAATGCATATGCTGCCCTTACTATGCCATTTATATGTATTTCTGGAGACAAATCTGCCAGTATGTTTACTCCTAGATCTCTCTCATTTTCTGCCTCTTGAAGTTGTACTCCTGCCACCGAGTAGCCAAGCTTAGGCCTTCTTGCACTTGTACCCATTCTCTTTACCTAACATTTTGAAGTATTGAATTTCATTACCTACTTTTCTGACCACTCATGGAGACTATTTAGATTTTCCTGAAGTTCTCTACCATTGTTCTCGTTTTTTACTTTCTTCACAATCATTGCATCATCTGCAAGCGCACTGGCCTCGCATTCGCGAGGTCGACAGATCGGTTCCCGTTCAGGACCAAGAGCTTAGGCTGGTTATTGGAAAGGTTAATTCTGTGGCTGGATACCACGGTGGGGGGTTGGGGCTTGCACTGGCTGACGCCCGCCAGTGCAAGGGCGATGCCTCTGGTAGGAGTTCTAAAACCGCAAAATTTAATTTTAAACATATTCAAAAGTGAATTTACAGACTCTGGTAGGTCATTCACATATACAAGGAACAAAAGTGGAACTAAAACTGAACCCTGTGGAACCCCACAACTAACTCTTCTCCATTCAGACACTGAGTGTCTTACTCTAACCCTCTGTTCCCTTCCTTCTAAGTAAGTTTTTATCCATTCCAAGACATTTCCACTTATTCTAGCAATTGCTTGCAGCTTCCTAATAAGTCTCCCATGTGGAACAGTGTCAAACGCTTTCTGGAAGACTAGGAATATGCAATCTGTCCAGCTCTCTCTTTCCTGTAAGATTCGGCTTACCTCATCATAAAATTCTAATAAGTTTGTTACTGTTGATCTACCTTCTCTGAAGCCATGTTGCCTCATTGACAAAAAGTTGAAGGATTCCAAGCTTGGGATTTTCTTTAGCCTTTCTGGTGATGTCCCTTTTATAGTCTCTCTCTGCCTCTCTTATTTTACTTAGGTAGTCATTTCTTGCTCTTTTGTAGGTTTGCCAGGCATTTATGTTTTTTCTCCTCCTATACCTTTTCCAGCATTTGTCTCTCCACTCCTTAACTCTTTTACACTCATTATCGAACCATTTCTCTCTGGCATGAATTACACATACTTTGGTGACAGGTATCCAGCAATCTACTATCTTCACATATTTCTCACAAAAGATGTCATACATTTCTTGTACAGATTTGTTGTAAAATAAGGTTCTCCAGTCAATAACTGCAAAAAGCTCATTCATTTTGATGTAATCTCCTTTCGGATAGTTCCTCCTCATGTCCTCAGTGCCTCTACTCTCAGGCAGAATATCTTCAATGATATACTCCATCAAGAACACACAGTGGTCACTCTTTCCAATTGGTGGTTCATGCTCATTTTTTTTAATATCCAACACATTATCTGTGAATACTAGATCAAGTAGTGATGGCTCTTCCCCACCACTGGCCCTCGTTCATTCCATTACATGTTCGTGTAGGAAATTCCCTTTTACGCAATCTAGGAATCTTGCCCCGAATGAGTCCTCATCACTGTGTGGGTCAAGATTTATCCAATCTATCTCTTTATGATTAAAATCTCCCATAATCAAAATCCTACATTTTCTCTCCCGTGCCATGTTAACAACTGAGTTTATGACTTCAATAGTACCTATATGACTTTTCTCATAAACTACTAGCCTATTCTGGTTCCTTGGTGGGTTATATACAACAGTTATTATAATGCTCTCTGACCAAGTATTTATGCGAGCAACAAGAAATTCCTTGAACTCACTTTCTATAGCCAAGTCTATTTCTTCAACTTGAGTCCTTTCACTTATGAGCAGTCTATCCTTCCACCAGTCCTCTCAGATCTTTCAACCCTTAATATTCTGAAGCCCTTGGGAAAAACTGTGACACTGTTTATGTCCTCACTCAACTTAGTCTCTGTAATTGCTAATATATGTGTGTGTGATTACCTAATTGTGATTACCTAATTGTGTTTACGGGAAAGAGCCCAAAGCTCGTATCTTCCCGTCTCCTGATCGGTTCCATTTTTAGACTTAGTGATACTTATCATACCTGTCCTTAAAACTATGGATTGAGATAGCATTAACTACCTCCTCGCTTAGCGAATTCCAATTATCAACTACTCTTACACTGAAAAAGTATTTCCTTACATCCTGCAAACAAGTTTTCTTACGAAGCTTCAAACTATGACCTCTAGTTCTAGAGCCAGCCATATCGAAATATCGATCCCTATCCACTCTATCATAACCATGAAGGAATTTAAAGACTGTCACCATATCCCCCCTTACTCTTCTAGCTTCGAGTGATGGCAAGTCTAATTCCCTCAGCCTCTCATCATAACCGAGATTGCGTATTTCTGGCACCAGTTTCGTGGCATGTCTTTGAACTTTTTCAAGCTTAGCTATGTGCTTTTTCAAGTGCGGATTCCAAAAGGGGGCTGCATATTCAAGTTTTGGCCTCACATAGGTTACATAAATATTTCTGAACATTTCCTTGTCCATGTGCCTGAAGGCTACCCTTACATTTGATAAGAATGCATATGCTGCCCTTACTACGCCATTTATATGTATTTCTGGAGACAAATCTGCCAGTATGTTTACTCCTAGATCTCTCTCATTTTCTGTCTCTTGAAGTTGTACTCCAGCCACCGAGTAGTCAAGCTTGGGCCTTCTTGCACTTGTACCCATTCTCATTACCTTACATTTTGAGGTATTGAATTTCATTAGCCACTTTTCTGACCACTCATGCAGATTATTTAGATCCTCCTGAAGTTCTCTACCATTGTTCTCGTTTTTTACTTTCTTCACAATCTTTGCATCATCTGCAAACATATTCATGAATGAATTTACAGACTCTGGTAGGTCATTTACATATACAAGGAACAAAAGTGGCCCTAAAACTGAACCCTGTGGAACTCCACTACTTACTCTTCTCCATTCAGACACTGAGTGTCTTACTCTAACCCTCTGTTCCCTTCCTTCTAAGTAAGTTTTTATCCATTCCAAGACATTTCCACCTATTCTAGCCATTGATTGCAGCTTCCTAATAAGTCTCCCATGTGGAACAGTGTAAAACGCTTTCTGGAAGTCTAGGAATATGCAATCTGCCCAGCCCTCTCTTTCCTGTAAGATTTGGCTTACCTCATCATAAAATTCTAATAAGTTTGTTACTGTTGATCTTCCTTCTCTGAAGCCATGTTGCCTCACTGACAAAAAGTTGAAGGATTCCAAGTGAAGAGAGATATGTTTCCTTAGTAGTTTCTCCATAAGTTTGCAAACTATGCTGGTCAAGGAAACTGGTCTATAGTTCAGAGCCGTATTCCTCCTTCCCTTTTTGAAGATAGGTATCACATTTGCTTGTTTCCAGCATCTTGTGTGTGTGTGTGTGTGTGTGTATGAGTGTTGTGGGTGTGTGTGTTGGTGTGTGTTTGTGTGTGTGTGTGCAATTACCTAATTGTGATTACCTAATTGTGTTTACAGGGAAGAGCCCACAGCTCTTATCTTCCCGTCTCCTGATCGGTTCCATTTTATATTTAGTGATACTTATCATACCTGTCCTTAAAACTATGGATTGAGATAGCATTAACTACCTCCTCGCTCAGCGAATTCCAATTATCAACTACTCTTACACTGAAAAAGTATTTCCTTACATCCTGCAAACAAGTTTTCTTACGAAGCTTCAAACTATGACCTCTAGTTCTAGAGCCAGCCATATCAAAATATCGATCCCTATCCACTCTATCATAACCATGAAGGAATTAAAAACTGTCACCATATCACCCCTCAATCTTCTAGCTTCCAGTGATGGTAAGTCTAATTCCCTCAGCCTCTCATCATAACTGAGATTGCGTATTTCTGGTACCAGTTTCGTAGCATGTCTTTGAACTTTTTCAAGCTTAGCAATGTGCTTTTTCAAGTGTGGATTCCAAAAGGGGGCTGCATATTCAAGTTCTGGCCTCACATAGGTTACATAAATATTTCTGAACATTTCCTTGTCCATGTGCCTGAAGGCTACCCTTACATTTGATAACAATGCATATGCTGCCCTTACTATGCCATTTATATGTATTTCTGGAGACAATTCTGCCAGTATGTTTACTCCTAGATCTCTCTCATTTTTTTCTCTTGAAGTTGTACTCCAGCCACTGAGTAGTCAAGCTTGGGCCTTCTTGCACTTGTACCCATTCTCATTACCTAACATTTTGAAGTATTGAATTTCATTAGCCACTTTTCTGACCACTCATGCAGACTATTTGGATCTTCCTGAAGTTCTCTACCATTGTTCTCATTTCCTACTTTCATCACAATCTTTGCATCATCTGCAAACATATTCATGAATGAATTTACAGACTCTGGTAGGTCATTTACATATACAAGGAACAAAAGTGGCCCTAAAACTGAACCCTGCAGAATTCCACTACTAACTCTTCTCCATTCAGACACTGAGTGTCTTACTCTAACCCTCTGTTCCCTTCCTTCTAAGTAAATTTTTATCCATTCCAAGACATTTCTACCTATTCTAGCCATTGCTTGCAGCTTCCTAATAAGTCTCCCATGTGCAACAGTGTCAAACGCTTTCTGGAAGTCTAGGAATATGCGATCTGTCCATTCCTCTCTTTCCTGTAAGATTCGGCTTACCTCATAATAAAATTCTAATAAGTTTGTGTGTGTGATTACCTAATTGTGGTAATCACACACACACACACAAACTTATTAGAATTTTATGATGAGGTAAGCCGAATCTTACAGGAAAGAGAGGGCTGGGCAGATTGCATATTGCTAGACTTCCAGAAAGTGTGTGTGTGTGTGTGTGTGTGTGTGTGTGTGTGTGTGTGTAATTACGTGATTGTAATTACCTAATTGTGCTTACAGGAAAGAGCCCTAAGCTCGTAATGTCCAGTCTCCTGATCGGTTCCATTTTGTACTTAATGATACTTATCATACTTCTCCTTAAAACTATTGACTGAGTTAGCATTAACTGCCTCCTTGCTTAGCCAATTCCAGTTATAAGCTACTCTTACGCTAAAAAAGTTCTTCCTTACATCAAGCAAAGAAGTTTTCTTACAAAGCTTCAAACTATGAACTCTAGTTCTAGAGCCAGCCACATTAAAATATCGATCCCTATCCACTCTATCATAACCATGAAGAAATTTAAAGACTCACCATATCCCCATCAATCTTCTAGCTTCCAGTGATGGTAAGTCTAATTCCCTCAGCATCTCATCATAACTGAGATTGCGTAATTCTGGCACTAGAAATAAGCTTTTAGTTTTTTATTACAGTTCTCCATAGGTAAAGCTAAACATTGAACCCACTTGCAACCGAAAGTAGAAACTCCTGCACCACTATCAACTTCATATGGAATTTTTTTACCATTTAAGTGTAAATTAATCTTGGTTATTACGGTAGGGATATTTTCTACACTTAAATTGTTGTTTTCTTTACCTACTGGAGCACATTCATTTAAACTTCATAACTGATTACAATCACTATCTTCCTCATCAGGTTTTTTTCAAAAATAGCATTAGCCTTTTTCTTACCCTTTTTGTTTTTTGCTGACAAAGTGGTGTGGCTGGATTTTTCCGTCACTATACTTTTTGTTCTCAGAACTCTGAGGAACCTTAGAACCCTGAGAAACTTCCTTGTTAAGATGAAAAACTTTTTTCAAGTGTCCTTCTTTGCTACACATTGAACAAGAAAGATGAAAAAAGCGACAATCTTCACTATGGTGAGGGTAACAACAATGTCGGCAACTTGCCTCTTTTCTACCATTAGGAGTAAGAGTAGGCATAGGAGTAGGTCTAGGCTTATTTGAATTAATATTCAAAGCATTCGCTTAAATAGGAAGTTTTTCACCACAAAAAGATTTTTAAAAATTTAATATTCTGTCCAATGTGGCAGAAGAAATCATAATTTGCAAGTTTAGAATTTTCGCTGCTAAATTAGGAAAATATACTTCTGATTGCGAACCCTAGCATCAAACTGATCACCAAAATTACAGTCTTTAGCAATTGTTTTGAGATCAGCATAAAGATTACGTTGATTTTCACCAGGTCTCTTTTTTCTTTGATGAAATTGAATTAAGCTTTTGTGATAAGAATGCTTGACAATAAAATGACCTTCAAAAATCTGTTAAATTAGAAAGATTCTTAAGATGAGGTACATCTGGGGCACACAAACTAGCTAGAGTGCTATATATTTCACTTCCTAGAGAATCTAGCCAACAACTTTTCTTTTTAGCACTTTCAGTTATATCATTGTGGGCAAAAATGTGCCTCAAGCATGGACATCCACACATCATAGCTCATTAGTTTGGGATTAAAAGGCTCAATTTTTGCATTAGTGCTAGCCTTGCTTAGCCTAGCCTAGGTAACAGATGAAGTATTTTTCAAAAACAACAAATGCCAATCTTTATTACCTCAATCCACGTAGTCCTACTAGACTAACAGGAGCAATAGGCAGCATAGGATAGCCGATGAAAAACTTGCCTAGCATAGGCTTTAGAAATCTCACTTATCTCTTGAAAATCGGTGGTCATAATGGGTCAAAAACAGCTTCAAAGCATTAAGATTCAAGGCCAAAAATATTGGGTTCTAAGTCTTTTATATTTAAAACTAGGGTAAAATAGAATATATAGTAAAACTTGAGCTTTATTCTTGAAGCTGGTATAAAAAACTAAAAAGTCACGCATCTGGGCATCAACAATAGATGATTCAAGTATAAGTACAAGAATCTCAAAACAAGAGGATTAAGCTCTATTTAATAGGAAATAAATACTAATAAGAGAGCAATCAAAATAAATAATGATATTCAATAATAAATAATTATACCTCAACTCACACATTCCCTTTCCTTGCTTTTAAAATATCTAAAGGAGACTGGAATTTTCTATTAATCATTAGTTCAGCCGGAGATTCCTTGGTGATGCTATGGATGGTTCTACGGTTAGTGTACAAAAACCTACAAAGTTTAGCATTCAAAGTTCCACTTTTGAACTTTTTCTTTCCCTTCTTACAAATTCTTATGGCTCTTTCAGCCAATCCATTAGAAGCAGGATAATAAGGGGATGGGTTAATTAAATGTATGCTATTTCTTAGATGAAATGCCCTTACTTAATTTGAGAGAAGGTTAGGAGCATTGTCATCAACAATACATGAGGAATGCCGAACCTTGCAAAGCTCTTTCTTAGTAATTCAATAGTTATAAAACTAGTCACAGAAGGAGCAACAAGAACATCAATGAATTAAAATTAAGCATCCATTAAAATAGGAGAATTTGTATGGTCTAACTCACAATAATCAATGTGCACTCTACTCCAAGGTTCACTAACATAACTCCATTGCTGTATTTAGTGTGCTGGCCCTATTGGCCCAGTTTTGAAAAAGATGAGGATGTTAGGGTTTGTGTTGATTTGAAGTATCTTAATACTCAAATAAACATTGAAAAATATACATTGCCCAAATTAGATTAGATGCTTGCTATTATAAATAGTTCTACTTATTTTGTTAATCTTGATCTTGCTAATGCTTATCTTCAAATTCCTGTTTTCTTTAATTTATACAAAGACTGGTTTGTTTGAATGAAATGTCTCCCTTTTGGCCTGGCTTCTGCCCCAGGAATTTTTCAAAGATTTATTTCTCAATTGCTATTTGATATTGAAGGTATTGTTGTATACTTAGATGATATTCTGGTATGTGCCTCTTCACTTGCTGATCTGGAGAACAAATTTTAATTAGTACTTGATAGACTTTCTAATGCTAATGTCAAATTGAATGTAAAAAAAAGTGTGAATTGGACAACTGAGTTGTTGAATGTTTGGGTTATGAAATTTCTGCTAAAGGTTTAACACCTTCCCCTACTAAGGTCAGGACAATCTTAGATGCTCCTGAACCAAAAGATTGTTAGAATTAAAAAAAAATTCTAGGACTGATAACTAACTATAGTAGATTTATTTACAGATTTTCTTATATTTTATCACCATTGTGTAACTTTACCAAAAAATTTAAAAATTTTCATGGTGTAGAAAATGTCAAATTGCTTTTAATTTAGTTAAGAAATAACTTCGTAGTTCTACGGCTTTATTATGCTTTACTGGCAAGTCTAAGGTGATTCTAGAAGTGGATGTCTCTCAAGTTGGAGTAGGTGCATTCTTATTGCAAGTTGAGAGTGAAATTAAGAAACCAATTGTTTTTGGTCAGTAAAAAACTCTCTAGTGCAGAAAAAAAAATTATTCCCAGACTGACAGGGAAGCGATTGCTACGATTTTTGGTGTTACAAAATTTAAATATTTTTTGTCGAGCAGATTATTTGAATTCATAACGGACCACAAGCAATTACTAGGGTTATTTGGGAAATCAAAATCAATTCCTAAAGATTCGAATGCTAGACTAACTAGAAGATGGTCTATTCTGCTTTCAAAATATTCTTTTGGTTGAATGTATGAAGTGGAAAAATAAATGTTGTGGCAGATGCTTTTAGCAAGCTTCCTATTGATGATGATTTACCTACCCACATACCTGTAAAGTATATTAAACGTATAGAATATTTTGAAGCTCTTAGTATTACTTGTGTAACTGTGCAAGATATTACAAAAACTTATTCTGTTTTGAAGAAACTAATGTCATCTGTTAAGTTTGGTTGGTTATACAATTATTATGAATATAATGAATATGCTCATGTAAAGAATAAGTTGACTGTCTATGACAAAGTACTTTGTTTAAGAATAGAAATCTAATTCCAACTGAACTTAGATTTCAAATCTTAAAGTTAGTACATTCTGGTGGTATTGTTGCAATGAAGGCTGAGGCTAGGTAGAGTGTTTAATGGCCTAACCTTAATAATTATATTGAAGACAATAAAATCTTGTGACTTGTGCACCATGAATAACAGTATTGTTAAAACACAAATAGTGCAATGGAGTTATGTTAGTAAACCTTGGAGTAGAGTGCACATTGATTATTGTGAGTTAGACCATACAAAATTTCCTATTTTACCATTCATAGTATCACCAAGGAATCTCCGGCTGAACTAATGATTAATAGATAATTCAAGTCTCCTTTAGATATTTTAAAATCAAAGAAAGGGAAAGAGGAGGAAGTATTGAATTTCATTAGCCACTTTTCTGACCACTCATGCAGACTATTTAGCTCTTTCTGAAGTTCTCTGCATTTGTTCTCGTTTCTTACTTTTTCCAAAATCTTTGCATCATCTGCAAATATATTCATGAATGGATTTACAGACTCTGGTAGGTCATATACATATACAAGGAACAAAAGTGGCAGTAAAACTGAGCCCTGTGGGACTCCACTACTAACACTTCTCCATTCAGACACTGAGTGTCTTACTCTAACCCTCTGTTCCTTTCCTTCTAAGAAGGTTTTTATCCATTCCAAGATACTTGCCATTGCTTGCAGTTTCTTGATAAGTCTCGCATGTAGGACAGGGTCAAATGCTTTCTTGAGGTCTAGGAATATGCAATCTGCCCAGCTCTCTCTCTCCTGTAAGATTCGGCTTACCTCATCATAAAATTCTAATAAGTTTGTTACTATTGATCTACTTCTCTGAAGCCATGTTGTCTCACTGACAAAAAGTTGAAGGATTCCAAGTGAAGAGAGATATGTTTCCTTAGTAGTGTCTCCATAACTGTGCAAACTATGCTGGTCAAGGAAACTGGCCTATAGTTTAGAGCCATATCCCTCCTTCCCTTTTTTGAATATAGGTATCACATTCGCTTGTTCCCAGCATATTGGAATCTCCCAAGACTCCAGCAACTTTTTAAATATGATACTTAGTGTCACTGATATTGAATTAGCGCATTTCCTATGTACATAAGGGAATAAATCATCAGGAGCTTTAGCTTTATGGACATCTAACTCCATCTGCACTTTGCATACCTCTGTGGCTGAAAAGATGATGTTCTCTAATACAGGCCCATGTACTTCTATCTCTGCAATCTGAGAGGGTGGGGTATTTTCTGTTGTAAATACTGACTATAACTCCTTGTTCAATTCTTTGCAGATCTCTTCATCCATCTCAGTGATGTTTCCATCCACACTCTTTAGGTTTAAAACCTGTTCTTTTACCTTCAGGTTTTCTCTGATAAGGCTGTGGAAAGGCTTGGGATTTTCTTTAGCCTTCCTGGTGATATCCCTTTCATAGTCTCTTTTTGCCACTCTTCTTTTACTTAGGTAATTATTTCTTGCTCTTTTATAAGTCTGCCAGGCATTTATGTTTTTTCTCCTCCTATACCTTTTCCAGCAATTGTCTCTCCACTCCTTAGCTCTCTTACACTCATTATTGAACCATTTCTCTCTGGCATGAATTACTCCTATTTTGGTGACAGGTATGCAGGAAATTACTATCTTCCCATATTTCTCACAAAAGATGTCATATATTTCTTATACAAATTTGTTGTTAAATAAGGTCCTTCAGTCAATAACTGCAAAAAAGCTTATTCATTTTGATGTAATCTCCATTCGGGTAGTTCCTCATCCTATCTTCAGTGCCCCTACTCTCAGGCAGAACATCTTCAATTATATACTCCATCAACAGCACACAGAGGTCACTCTTTCCAGTTGGTGGTTCATACTCAATTTTTTCAATATCCAACACATTATCTGTGAATACTAGATTAAGTAATGATGGCTCATCGCCACCCCTGGCCCTCGTTGGTTCCAGTACATGTTGATGTAGGAAATTCCCTTGTATGCAATCTAGGACTCTTGCCCCGAATGAGTCCTCACCACTGTGTGGATCAAGATTTATCCAATCTATCTCTTTATGATTAAAATCTCCCATAATAAAAATCCAAAATTTTCCCTCCCATTCAATATTAACAACTGACTTTAGAACTTCAATAGTACCTATATGACTTTCCTAGTAAACTTCTAGCCTATGTTTGTTCCTTTGTAGGGTATATACAACAGTTATTATAATGCTATCTGGCCCAGTATTTATGCGAACAACAAGAAAGTCCTTCAACTCACTTACTATAGCAAAGTTTATTTTTTCAATGTGAATCCTTTCACTTATGAGCAGTGCTATCCCTCCTCCAGTCCTCTCAGATCTTTCAACCCTGAATATTCTGAAGCCCTTAGGAAAAGCTGTGAGACTGTTTATGTTCTCACTCAACTTAGTCTCTGTAACTGCTGCTATACCTGCCCTACTGTTGTGAATCCTAGTTTTTAATTCTACTGCCTTACCAGCCAATCCATCAGCATTTGTGTATAACAGTCTTAATGAAGCCCCATCCCCTGATCTTCTATCATTATTGTGAGAGTTGAGGTATAATTATTTATTTATTTATATTATTTATTCTGATTGCTTTCTTATTTGTTTTTATATTCTATTAAATAGAGCTTAATTCTCTTGTTTTAATATTCTTGTACTTATACTTGATTGTCTATTATTGATGCCCGGATGAGTGGCTTGTTTTGATTATATCAGCTTCAAGAATAAAGCCTCAGTTTGGTTATCTATTTTATTTTACCCTAGCAAAAAATTAGTAGTCTTAGGACACAATATATTTGGCAAAGAGCTGTATGGATTGAATCTCAACTCTTTGAAGCTGTTTTTGACTCATTATGACCACTGATTTTCAAGAGATAAGTGGGGTTTCTAAAGCTTATGCTAGGCTAGGCAACCGATAGGTTGGAACTAGCAGGTTTTTTATAGCTATCCTATGCTGCCTATTGCTCCTGTTAGTCTAGCAGGCCTACATGGATTGGGGTAATGAAGACTGGCATTTTTTGTTTTTGAAAAATACTCCATCTGTTACCTAGGCTAGGCTAACCATTGCTAGCACCAATGCGAAAATGGAGCCTTTTAATCCCAAATTAATGAACTTTGATGTGTGGATGTCCATGCTTGACGCACATTTTGCCCACAGGGGTATTACTGAAAGTGCTAAAAATAAAAATTGCTGGCTTGTTTCACCAGAAAGTGAAGTATATAGCACTCTAGCTAGTCTGTCTATCCCAGATGTGCCTCATCTTAAGAATTTTTCTGGTTTAGTAGAGATTTTGGAAGGTCATTTTATTGTCAAGCCTTCTTATCACAGAAGCTTAATTCAATTTCAGCAAAGAAAAAAAGAAACCTGGTGAAAATCCATGTAATATTTATGCTGACCTCAAAACACTTTCCAAAAACTGTAATCTTGGCAATCAGTATGAATCTAGGGTTTGCAATCAATTGTTTATGGCTATTTAAACAGAAATATATTTTCCTAATTTAGCAGCGGAAATTCTAACCTTGCAAACTATGACTTCTTCTGCCACATAGGACAGAATATTAAATTTTGAAAAAGCTATTTGTAGTGAAAAACTTCCTATTCAAGTGAATGCTTTGAATATTAACTCAAATAGGCCTACTCCTACCCCTAATGCTAGAAAAGAGGTAAGTTGCCGACATTGTGGTTACCCTCACCATAGTGAGGATTGTCGTTTTTTCTCATCTTTCTTGTTTAGTGTGTAGCAAAAAAGGACGCTTCAAAAAAGTTTGTTGTTTTAATAAGAAAGTTTCCCAAGGTTGTAAGTTTTCTCTGAGTTTCGAGGACCAAAAGTTTGGTGACGGAAAAAACAACCATGCCACATTGTCAAAAAAAAAAAAACGGAAAGGGTAAGAAAAAAGCTAATGCAGTTTTGGAAAAACCCTTCTTGAGGATGCTAGTGATTGTAATCAGTTATTAAGTTCAAATGAATGTGCTCCGGAAGGAAAAGAAAACAAGAATTTGAGGGTAGAAAATAACCCTACTGTAATAACCAAGATTAATTTACACTTAAATGGTAAAGAAATTCCATATGTTGATAGTGGTGCTGGAGTTTCTACTTTCGGTTGCAAGTTGGTTCAATGCTTAGCTTTACCTATGCAGAATTGTAATTAAAAACTAAAAGCTTATGGAAACAGTAATGTTAATGTCATGGGTAACGTTTATGTGAATGTTTTTTATAATGATTTCAGTATAAAACATGCATTTTATGTTGTTGACAATTATAACCCAAACTTGTGTGGTAGGGAGTTAATGTCTAAGATTGGAATTGCTTTGACAGGTGTTGTTGATTGTGAAAATATACTAATAAACAGTGTAATGGATACTAGAGCTCAGCTAGATGAATTTACAGCTGATTGAAAATTGCCACTTTCGAGCATAGTAGCTAAAGTTTATCTTAAAGGTAATGCAGTACCAAAATTTCAAAAGGCTAGAACAGTACCATCTCATTATATGAAATTAGTAGAGGATACTTTAGATAAATTGGTTTCTGATGACATTATAGAGCCAGTAAGTTTTAGTGATTGGGCGGCTCCCTTTGTTCCAGTATTAAAAGCAAATAAGAAATCTATGAGGATTTGTAGAGATTTTAAAGAGTTTAATCAATCATTGTTCATGATAAATATCTACCTCCAAGGGTAGATGAGATTCTATCAGTAATTGGATAGAGTAAAATATTTTCTAAAATTGATATTGAAAATGCATACTTGCAATTGCCAGTTGATGATGAAAGCCAAAAGCTTCTTGTAATAAATACTCATAAAGGTCTTTTTAAATGTAAAAGACTTCTTTTTGGTTTGGCATCATCACCATCTATCTTTCAAATATTTATTTCTTAGATTTTGATGAATATTGCTGGTGTTGTAGCTTTTTTCAGATGATAGTCGTGTTGGAAGAAAACACAAAAAGAGCATGATAAAAGACTAGACAGAGGTTTGGGGGAATTCCAAAAGCACATTGTAGTTATAAATAAAAAGAAAACTGTTTTGAATACTGATTCTCCTGATTATTTAGGCTATGTCATATCTGGTGATGGAATTAAACCATCACCAAAAAAAAAAAAAAAAAAAAAACGAAGCTAATTTGGAAGCACCCCCTCCAAGGTCAGTCAGTGATGTGCAATCCATTTTTGGGTATGGTTACCTATTATAGCAGATTTGTAAAGACTTTTTCTAGGACTTTGTTTCTCTTATATGATTTGTTGAAGAAAGGTGACAAATTTAAATGGTTATCTGTAGAAACTAATGATTTCAGTAAGATCAAAGCAGAGTTATCCAAGTCAGAATTTCTTGCTAACTCTGATGGAAATCATACAGTAATTGTAGAAGTAGATGCATCTCCAGTGGGTGTTGGCTGCGTTTTGATGCAGGAAATGCATGGTATTGAAAAACCAGTCTATTCTGCTAGTAAAAAGTTATCAACTGCAGAATTAAATTACTCCCAATCAGACGAGGATGCTTTGGCATTGGTCTATGCTGTGAGCAAATTTAGATATTGTTTTATTGGGTAGTAGATTTATTCTTAGAACTGATCACAAACCATTACTTGGGTTGTTTGGTAGAACTAAGCAGATTCCTGTAAATGCAATCGCTAAGAGTACAGCGATGGGCTTTGCTTTTGTCACAGTACGATTATGACTTAAATTTTTTAGTAAAAAAATATAATGTTGTCGCGAAGGCACTCAGTCGGTTGTCAGTACTGGATTCTAGTTTGGATTCTAGTACCCCTAATGAATATGTTCATGTTATAGAAACTTTGAATAATCAAGACATTTCTTTTGAAAATGTTAAGGTTTTGACTATAAGTGACCCAGTTTTAAGTAAGGTTTTTCAATGTGTGAAATTGGGTTGGATTAATGACCCAATACTGTCTGCTTATTCTGTTGTCAAATCAGATTAAAGCATTTATGATGGTTCTCTTTCGTATCGGAACCATGTAATTATACCTGCTGATATGCGCAGCGCAGTACTAGAACAGCTGTATGTAGGTCATAACGGTATCAATGCAATGAAAGCAGAAGCACATAATTGGATTTGGTGACCCAAATTGGTCAGGACTTTTCAGAAATAACTAAATCTTTTGAACTTTGTTTTAAAAATTTCCAGACTCCACAGTCAGCATTATTATCCAGGCCAGAAACTGAGAAACCTTGGTGTAGATTACATATAGACTACGCTGGTCCAATTGGTGACTCATATTTTTTATAATTATAGATTCCCACACAAAATTTTTGGAAGTTCATGTTACTAGATCTACCACATCAGCAGTAACTATTGCTAAGTTAAGGCAGAGTTTTTGTAATATTGGATTGCCAGAAATAATACTTTCTGACAATGACCCTTATTTTTTGTCTGAGGAGATGGAGTTTTTCCTGCGGAAGAATGGCATTAAACACATTACACCTGCTCCTAATAACCCTTCTTCTAATGGCTTAGCTGAAAGGACAGTAAAAATTTTCAAAGAGGGTCTTAGTAAATTTACTGATGGAGATATTAATACCAGAGTATGTAGGTTTTTGTATAATCATAGAAGAGTGTACATTCCTCCACTGGGAAACCTCCTGTTGATATGATGTTTAATCGTAACTTTCAGGGCACTGTAGAAAAAATTAATCCTCAAGAAAAAATGGAGAATGCACTAAAGAAAGAATGTACAATTGAAAAAAAATCAGAATATAATGTAGCTGATGCAGTTTTTGTTAAAAATTATGGTCCAGATAAAACTTCATTTGAAGGTAAAATCGTAGAAGTACTTGGCATTCGTAACTACAAAGTACAACTTACAAATTTTGGCAATATAGTTTGGAAAAGACACTCAAACCAACCTATGCCTAGATTTACTCCTAGTGTAGAAGAATGCATTTTTCCCAGTAATAATCAGAATTATGGTCGTACTTGTAAGCCGATTGTGCCTCTTATTCCAACTAGTCTTACATCAAATTCTGATGTAATTAATGAACCAGAGGTCAATGTTATAAATCCTAATAGCATGGTTGAGAGTTCTGATAACACTATGCATGCTCCTATGACAGTGCCAGAACTATTACCCCTTCGTAGGTATGGTAGAACTATAAAACCGCCAGAGCGGTTAAATTTATAGAGAAGGTATATATTCAAAGTTAGCTAGTATTATAATTATAACCACATGAATATTTTTAAAATAGAATTTGATTTCTATTTTCTATGGTAAAAGGAAATGTGAAAGTTGAGGTATAATTATTTATTATTGTTTCTTATTATTTATTCTGATTGCTTTCTTATTAGTATTTATTTCCCATTAAATAGAGTTTAATTCTCTTGTTTTGATATTCTTGTACTTATACTTGAATCGTCTATTGTTTATGCCCGGTATAGGAGGAGAAAAAACATAACTGCCTGGCAAACCTACAAAAGAGCAAGAAATGATTACCTAAGTAAAAGAAGAGAGGCAGAGAGAGACTATGTAAGGGATATCACCAGGAAAGCTAAAAAAAAAATCCTAAGCTTTTCCACAGCTTTATCAGAGGAAAACTGAAGGTAAAAGAACAGGTTTTAAGGCTTTAGAGGGCGGATGGAAGTATCATTGAGACGGATGAAGAGATCTCCAAAGAATTAAACAAGGAGTTTTAGTCAGTATTTATACAGTAGAAAATACCCCACCCCCTCAGATTGCAGAGATAGAAGCTCATGGGCCGGTATTAGAGAACATCAACCTTTCAGCCACAGAGGTATGCGAAGTGCTGATGGAGTTAGATATTCATAAAGCTACAGGTCCTGGTGATATATCCCCTCATGTACTTAAAAAATGCACAAACTCAGTATCAGTGGCACTAAGATCATATTTAATAAGTCACTGGAGTCAGGGGAGATTCCAAGATGCTGGAAACAAGAAAACGCGATACCTATCTTCAAAATAAGAAGGGGGGAATACGGCCCTAAACTATAGACCAGTTTCCTTGAACAGCATACTATGCAAAGTTATGGAGAAACTACTAAGGAAACATATCTCTCTTCACTTGGAATCCTTCAACTTTTGTCAGTGAGACAACATGGCTTCAGAGAAGGTAGATCAACAATAACAAACTTATTAGAATTTTATGATAAGGTAAGCCGAATCTTACAGGAAACAGAGGAATGGATAGATTGCATATTCCTAGACTTCCAGAAAGCGTTTGACACTGTCCCGCATGGGAGACTTATTAGGAAGCTGCAAGCAATGGCTAAAATAGGTGGAAATGTCTTGGAATGGATAAAAACTTACTTAAAAGGAAGGGAACATAGGGTTAGAGTGAGACATTCAACGTCTGAATTGAGAATAGTTAAAAGTGGAGTTCCAAAGGGTTACTTTTAGCGCCACTTTTGTTCCTTGTATATGTAAATGACCTACCAGAGTCTGTAAATTCATTCATGAATATGTTTGCAGATGATGCAAAGATTATGAAGAAAGTAAGAAACGAGAACAATGGTAGAGAACTTCAGGAAGATCTAAATATTCTTGATGAGTGGTCAGAAAAGTGGATAATGAAGTTCAGTACTTCAAAATGTAAGGTAATGAGAATGGGTACAAGTGCAAGAAGGCCCAAGCTTGACTACTCGGTGGCAGGAGTACAAATTCAAGAGACAGAAAATGAGAGAGATCTAGGAGTATACATACTGGCAGGTTTGTCTCCAGAAATACATATAAATGGCATAGTAAGGGCAGCATATGCTTTCTTATCAAATGTAAAGGTAGCCTTCAGGCACATGGACAAGGAAATGTTCAGATATATTTATGTAACCTATATGAGGCCAAAACTTGAATATGCAGCCCTCTTTTGGAATCCGCACTTGAAAAAGCACATAGCTAAGCTTGAAAAAGTTCAAAGACATGCCACGAAACAGGTGCCAGAAATAAGTAAAATCACTTATGATGAGAGGTTGAGGGAATTAGACTTACCATCACTGGAAGCTAGAAGATTGAGGGGGGATATGGTGACAGTCTTTAAATTCCTTCATGGTTATGATAGAGTGGATAGGGATCGATATTTTGATATGGCTGGCTCTAGAACTATAGGTCATAGTTTGAAGCTTTGTAAGAAAACTTCTTTGCAGGATATAAGGAAGTAATTTTTCAGTGTAAGAATTGTTGATAATTGGAATTCGCTAAGCAAGGAGGTGCTTAATGCTATCTCAATCCATAGTTTTAAAGACAGGTATGATAAGTATCACTAAGTACAAAATGGAACCGATCAGGAGACGGGAAGATACAAATTTTGGGCTCTTTCTTGTAAGCACAATTAGGTAATCAAAGAGATCTACCTCTTCAGCTTGGGCCTGCAGATGCTGCAAGTTATCTACTGTTCCATTGTGGATCTTTATACACTGCCATTCATTATTGTCCATGTATAGCTAACTGAGAATGTTCGGCTCTCCGTGTGTTTCTGAAGGCCTTTCACGCAATTATCCATAGATTAGTTTTTCCAGCTGCAACTTGTTTTGACTTGATGGCCAGAATGATGTCATGTCCTTGGAAATTGGTGTCGAGAGCTCAACTGAGCTAAGTACTAATGGAGTCGTGCTGCATCTTCACAACCTCTCTGTATCTTTCACTGATGGGTTGTCATTGTAAATGTCAAATATGTAATCACATCTGCCATAGTGATGATACACGTCATTCATATCTGCCAACTTTAAAAGCAGATCAGAGAATTTTGTGAGTCAAGATAGAGGAACTTTGAGGATAGTTGCCATGACATCAATAAGAATGACTGAGGTAGCTTTATACTGGTAGCAATACTCATCCGGCTTGAGGGTTTCCTCTAATTCACGAATGAGTTGGCTCTTATCTAGCTTGATCATGAACCCATCATCACCAAACAGCATGGGAGTAGGTACAACATCATATGTCAGAAGAACGTCTGTACCGAGACCTCTATCTCTAGCTACTTCGATCAATTTTTCAGTTATATTCATGGCTCTGATCACTTTCTCGACTGTTTTCTTGGGTTTATCTTTGATGGAGATCATGGTTTTGAGGTTCCCTCTGTAAATAGTGCCTCTCAGTTGAACAGTTTTGTTGATGATCCTTTCACTGTGAAAAGCCTGGTATTTATTCTTGCTTTCTTCATACGCATTCAGGACATCCTTTCTGATTTCTTCTGTCATCACTTGCTTTGTCACAAAGTTGCGTAGCTCTGTGGGACAATCTGCTGAGAATAGTGACCCCCTCTCTTCAATAAACTTCATCGTATTTTGGACATGTCCTTCTTGTCTGTTTGTGATTGCCTGTGCTCATCCATAATGGTGCCATGCCTCAGACATGCTCTCATTGACACCAGCATATTCAAGGTGCAAGTTTTTCACAGCCATCATGGTAGATTAAATCCCATTGAGCGATGTATTGCTTCTGTTTTTCATGTCCATTGACACCATCACTGCACTTTGATGAGAGGTTGATTGTCTGCTCAAGCTTCTGATCACCACCAACTGCTGAGAAACGCTCAGGCCTGTCCTTAATTGATAAAGAATGTCCCTCAGAGTAGGCTTCTTGCATCCTCTAAATACAATGTGCCCCATCCAAGATAAATAGTGGAATCCCAAGCAGCAAACTCGTAAAGCGCATATTGCATAGCATCAAGATGCAACTGCCATAATCCTTCTCAGTCAGCTCACAACAGATCAAGAGTTATTTCATGATGTTCCAATAAGTGACACCAGAATTGGAAGTTCTCGTTTGTGGAATATCTTGCCTCTACAAAATTCTTCAGATCACTGACTAGATTGGATGACGACATATGGAACTCCTCCAAGGATCTTCTACTTTCTATTGTATTTCCAGTAACAGTGCTTTTCTTTGTCTCACCTAAGATATCTTGTTCTTGAGAGTAACTTGTAATTCCTTTCTCCATAAAGAACTCTTTGTACAATGGGCATTGCATTGATTCAGCCAGGAGTTTCTGTGCATCCACATTTTCTGCACCACTTCCTTCCAAACTATTTCTCGTGCATCTTAGCAGTGTTTTGACAGTGAGGAAGGTTCCAAGACATAATACAAGACTCTTGAATTCTGCTGGTTGCATAAGTTGGATCTCTTTGGCCATGCAGTACACCTTTTTATCTGCATAAACAGAAAGCTGGGACTGGACCAGTTGTGAGCAAATTACCACCAGATTCTTCATCTGTGTGTATAAGGAACTCTACCATGTGACAGGATATGGTAGTATGGGTAAGAATCATACGTGCTTGAGTGGAACCTTTTAATCTGTCCAGATGGCATTATTGGCACTCCAAGAAGGCAAGGACTGCAAATCAGGATAGATAATCCTAGCAAGCTGGTTATCTTTGACTTCAAGGTTTAATTGCCCAATTGACCATGCAATGTCAGTGGGCCTCTTATGATCTGTGATATCAGATTTGTAGAGCTCCTCATTGCCCTTAAATGAATTTGGAAGGTCTGGTTCTTTCACTAGAGCTGCAAACTCTTGAAGTATCTGGCAGGGTATGGTTTCCTTAAACGTTTGTGGGCCATGCTAAACCACAGTATTGCATCGTTTTGGCTTAAGTAGCTGGGAACTGGGCTTGTCCTGATAAAGTACACACACTGTGTCGTGCTCAGATACATGAGCTCCTTCATGATCCCAGTTATCGACACCTGCTGACGTGAATTCTCCAGGATCAAAATGGGCTGGTAATGCCACAGTCTACTCGTTCTGCTGTGCAGTGTAGGTTGCAATGCCATATTGATATTGCCATAATTCTGCATAACTAAGTGTGAGCCCTTGGCAGTTCAAGATGGTAGTAAGAATTTTTCCTCCACATCCAAGACTGTGAGATGATTCAGCATTCATCATATGCATTGGTGTTTGCTTTCTGCCATGATGATGTACATAGTACATGGTATGGAACGGAGCTTGGATAATTTTTTATCGTTGAGTAGATAATGAACCACCAGCGGTTTGTTCACAAGTTTTATTATCTTGATTCTCATCATTCTCAGATTCATCTGCATCATCTAATTCTTCATCATTTTCTTCATCCACAGTGTCTACTTTCATCATTACAGCTTCATCTCCTTAGGGGTATGTCAAAGGGTTGAAATTGTAGAGATATCCAAAAACCTAACAATTCGTTCAGGTATTTTCATAATGCAGTATACCTGTTTCAGATCTTCAGCATCCCCAAATCTATCATCCAAATCAAACTCGTAACTGTTAAGACTTTGTCTCATCACACTGGCACACACTTGTATGGGGTCAATACATCGAATACGCTCTGCCAAAACCTTTGCTCTGTTAAATGGCACACTGTAAACAATCAAAGACTTGCGAACCTCATCAGGATATGTAAAATTAATAGTAGTTCCAAACTGTATCACCAGAAACACCTTCACATCTCTATTTCGAAATTGATGCTTCTCATCAACAACTCTATTCAATTGGTCTCTAATTGACGAGAGTTCATAACCAATGCCACATTTTAGCCCTACTTCTAATTCAAACACAGTATCACTCCATGCATGCTGCTTGGGGTTCATCTCTTGTGGTTCACCAGTTGAACTTTGATCACACTCAAATTTGTGGAGGTATTTTGTCATGCAATTATTGTGTTAGTACAAATCAGCTCCAGAAACTGCAAGCTCATCCTGGGGGTCACAAATGCAATTAAAGACATCATCCTTGAAGAAGTTTGCTTCTTTTAAGAATGAGGTGGCACGATTTGACACAGATATGCGGAACTTCGTGAAGTAGCATTTGTATGATTTATTACGACATATGGTACAGTCTGAGAAGGTCACAGTTTTGAAATCTAAAGGAATTGGAGGTGAACGCACAGCTGAGTGAGAACGAGACAAACTCCCATCTGGACTGCCAGTTTCATGTGAGGATTGTGGTGGTTTCGTTCTATGAGTTTCTTGAGGGAGGTTGGATGGGTGTACCTCTTGTAGCATTTATTTGAAACATGGTAGTAAAAGTCGCTATTGGCTGGAAGCAGTTTTATGCGTTTGGCTACAAGGTCATTTTGTATTTCGCTAGCCTCCCGTATTCGTTTACAGCCATTGGATGTGCTGTCCAATTTCTCATGTGATGCCTCTTTACACCTGACACACCTTTCCTTGTCATACATAACATCTTCAGGACTTGACGTGACTTGACTTGAAAGTTGAATGGATTCCATCATTGTGGGTTGATTAGGACTCTTTAGACTTATTCTGAAATGTACTATAAGTCAGTATGAATGACATTTACTTTGCTTTACTTTCACAAGTCCACAACATTCTACAGGCTCTAGGGGGAGTTCGTGGCCATCTCTGTTCTCCTCAACCTAATTATATAGAACATCACTGCATCTAATTGATTACCCACAGTCATATGCAGGCTAAAATTTGGGCACCAGAAGCCACTGTGACTCTGTTATAGTTTTATGGCTCCTTGATTATAATTACTTGAGTTGAAATGTTAATTATTACTCTTTTCATTGATTTGTAGATCATGAAACATGGATATAGCCACCAAAATTATGACTATATTTCTTTTAAAAGACCGAGTTATAGATAAAAATATTGATATCTTGGCAGTCAATTTGAAATTCGAGATGGCTGCCCTAAAAAGGAGTCATTGTCTTAACTAGTGGTCTTATTGGGTTCCTTGACCCTGAAACATAGGTAGAGACGCCAAAATCAGGTCTCTGTAGGTCTCGTAAGCCGAGATATAGCCAAAACTAGTTATTTTGGCGGAGATTTTGAAAAGCTCCCTCTGTAGCAAAAGTTAGGCAAATTCAGATCGATCACCCAAGCTTTTTTGAAAGCCCTTGATGTGTAGAACAAAAAAATCATGGTTGATTGAGTAAAACAGAGATGGCCACGAACTCCCCTCTAGAGCCAGGAGTAGCTAGTGCAATATCTGGAGTTTAATAGAGGCATACGATTATCTCTCTAATATTACACAGAGAGATTGTAATGCCTGCCAAAACGAGGAGACACCAAGTCATTCTGGGCAGAGCTGTGATTATGGCATAAATAACAGAACAATGTTTTTCTCTTTAAAAAATATGGGTTATGTTACAATAAACCGTTCCTCAAGTTTTAAAAGACTTAAGTCTTGTAGCGTATAAATTGCCTAGGCTCAGATAAGAGCCTTTATGCATACTAGAATTAAATTAGTAACTTCATAAGTTTATTACAAAACATACTTTTACATCAATGGAAGGTGCTACGCTTAATAGTGTCCCACTGTCTTAGAGGGTACCAGCTAAGAACATAAGAACATAAGAACATAAGAATAGAGGACACTGCAACATGCCTACTGGCACACACGAGGCAGCTCCATTTTTGAATTGTATTTTCAGCATGTCTAACCTATTCTATTCTACTCTACTTATTTATTCTATTTTTCTTTTTATGATTTTTCTAATAAGCACTAACCTATTCATACCCACCCTACCTCTGTCATATGTCTATCTAATCTACATTTGAAGGTGTCTAAGGTATTGGCATTTACTATCCTACTAGGAAGCTTGTTCCATGCATCAGCTACTCTATTACCAAACCAATTTTTACCAATTTCCCTTCTGAACCTAAATTTATCAAGCTTAAATCCATTATTACGGGTTCTGGTTTGATCGTGAATTTTTA
>JAXCGZ010012110.1:0-12500 GCA_037179515.1 Halocaridina rubra
ATTGATAATTTCATGGCCCGAATGAGATTGGGATTTGAATTAAATGCTAAAATGAAGCCACGAGTGAGGTTGGGGAATCTGTAATATGAACATAGTGGCATTCAGTTAGAATGCGTTCATTCCTATGTATAGCAGATATAAGCTATAAGGTTGGGTTTCCTTTCAACCTTCTGTGGTGTAGTGGTAGCGCCTTGACTTAGTAATCATAAGTCCTAGGTTCGAGTCCCGGTCGGGGTAAAAAATGATTCATGTTTTCACATATGTAATGTGCTTAATTGATAATTTCATGGCCCGAATGAGATTGGGATTTGAATTAAATGCTAAAATGAAGCCACGAGTGAGGTTGGGGAATCTGTAATATGAACATAGTGGCATTCAGTTAGAATGCGTTCATTCCTATGTATAGCAGATATAAGCTATAAGGTTGGGTTCCTTTTAACCTTCTGTGGTGTAGTGGTAGCGCCTTGACTTAGTAATCATAAGTCCTAGGTTCGAGTCCCGGTCGGGGTAAAAAATGATTCATGTTTTCACATATGTAATGTGCTTAATTGATAATTTCATGGCCCGAATGAGATTGGGATTTGAATTAAATGCTAAAATGAAGCCACGAGTGAGGTTGGGGAATCTGTAATATGAACATAGTGGCATTCAGTTAGAATGCGTTCATTCCTATGTATAGCAGATATAAGCTATAAGGTTGGGTTCCTTTTAACCTTCTGTGGTGTAGTGGTAGCGCCTTGACTTAGTAATCATAAGTCCTAGGTTCGAGTCCCGGTCGGGGTAAAAAATGATTCATGTTTTCACATATGTAATGTGCTTAATTGATAATTTCATGGCCCGAATGAGATTGGGATTTGAATTAAATGCTAAAATGAAGCCACGAGTGAGGTTGGGGAATCTGTAATATGAACATAGTGGCATTCAGTTAGAATGCGTTCATTCCTAAGTATAGCAGATATAAGCTATAAGGTTGGGTTCCTTTTAACCTTCTGTGGTGTAGTGGTAGCGCCTTGACTTAGTAATCATAAGTCCTAGGTTCGAGTCCCGGTCGGGGTAAAAAATGATTCATGTTTTCACATATGTAATGTGCTTAATTGATAATTTCATGGCCCGAATGAGATTGGGATTTGAATTAAATGCTAAAATGAAGCCACGAGTGAGGTTGGGGAATCTGTAATATGAACATAGTGGCATTCAGTTAGAATGCGTTCATTCCTAAGTATAGCAGATATAAGCTATAAGGTTGGGTTCCTTTTAACCTTCTGTGGTGTAGTGGTAGCGCCTTGACTTAGTAATCATAAGTCCTAGGTTCGAGTCCCGGTCGGGGTAAAAAATGATTCATGTTTTCACATATGTAATGTGCTTAATTGATAATTTCATGGCCCGAATGAGATTGGGATTTGAATTAAATGCTAAAATGAAGCCACGAGTGAGGTTGGGGAATCTGTAATATGAACATAGTGGCATTCAGTTAGAATGCGTTCATTCCTAAGTATAGCAGATATAAGCTATAAGGTTGGGTTCCTTTTAACCTTCTGTGGTGTAGTGGTAGCGCCTTGACTTAGTAATCATAAGTCCTAGGTTCGAGTCCCGGTCGGGGTAAAAAATGATTCATGTTTTCACATATGTAATGTGCTTAATTGATAATTTCATGGCCCGAATGAGATTGGGATTTGAATTAAATGCTAAAATGAAGCCACGAGTGAGGTTGGGGAATCTGTAATATGAACATAGTGGCATTCAGTTAGAATGCGTTCATTCCTAAGTATAGCAGATATAAGCTATAAGGTTGGGTTCCTTTTAACCTTCTGTGGTGTAGTGGTAGCGCCTTGACTTAGTAATCATAAGTCCTAGGTTCGAGTCCCGGTCGGGGTAAAAAATGATTCATGTTTTCACATATGTAATGTGCTTAATTGATAATTTCATGGCCCGAATGAGATTGGGATTTGAATTAAATGCTAAAATGAAGCCACGAGTGAGGTTGGGGAATCTGTAATATGAACATAGTGGCATTCAGTTAGAATGCGTTCATTCCTAAGTATAGCAGATATAAGCTATAAGGTTGGGTTCCTTTTAACCTTCTGTGGTGTAGTGGTAGCGCCTTGACTTAGTAATCATAAGTCCTAGGTTCGAGTCCCGGTCGGGGTAAAAAATGATTCATGTTTTCACATATGTAATGTGCTTAATTGATAATTTCATGGCCCGAATGAGATTGGGATTTGAATTAAATGCTAAAATGAAGCCACGAGTGAGGTTGGGGAATCTGTAATATGAACATAGTGGCATTCAGTTAGAATGCGTTCATTCCTAAGTATAGCAGATATAAGCTATAAGGTTGGGTTCCTTTTAACCTTCTGTGGTGTAGTGGTAGCGCCTTGACTTAGTAATCATAAGTCCTAGGTTCGAGTCCCGGTCGGGGTAAAAAATGATTCATGTTTTCACATATGTAATGTGCTTAATTGATAATTTCATGGCCCGAATGAGATTGGGATTTGAATTAAATGCTAAAATGAAGCCACGAGTGAGGTTGGGGAATCTGTAATATGAACATAGTGGCATTCAGTTAGAATGCGTTCATTCCTAAGTATAGCAGATATAAGCTATAAGGTTGGGTTCCTTTTAACCTTCTGTGGTGTAGTGGTAGCGCCTTGACTTAGTAATCATAAGTCCTAGGTTCGAGTCCCGGTCGGGGTAAAAAATGATTCATGTTTTCACATATGTAATGTGCTTAATTGATAATTTCATGGCCCGAATGAGATTGGGATTTGAATTAAATGCTAAAATGAAGCCACGAGTGAGGTTGGGGAATCTGTAATATGAACATAGTGGCATTCAGTTAGAATGCGTTCATTCCTAAGTATAGCAGATATAAGCTATAAGGTTGGGTTCCTTTTAACCTTCTGTGGTGTAGTGGTAGCGCCTTGACTTAGTAATCATAAGTCCTAGGTTCGAGTCCCGGTCGGGGTAAAAAATGATTCATGTTTTCACATATGTAATGTGCTTAATTGATAATTTCATGGCCCGAATGAGATTGGGATTTGAATTAAATGCTAAAATGAAGCCACGAGTGAGGTTGGGGAATCTGTAATATGAACATAGTGGCATTCAGTTAGAATGCGTTCATTCCTAAGTATAGCAGATATAAGCTATAAGGTTGGGTTCCTTTTAACCTTCTGTGGTGTAGTGGTAGCGCCTTGACTTAGTAATCATAAGTCCTAGGTTCGAGTCCCGGTCGGGGTAAAAAATGATTCATATATATATATATATATATATATATATATATATGTGTGTATGCATATATACATATATATATATATATATATATATATATATATATATATATATATATATATATATATATATATATATATATATATATATATATATATATATATATATATATATATATATATATATATATATATATATATATATATATATATATATATATATATATATATATATATATATATATATATATATATATATATATATATATATATATATATATATATATATATATATATATATATATATATATATATATATATATATATATATATATATATATATATATATATATATATATATATATATATATATATATATATATATATATATATATATATATATATATATATATATATATATATATATATATATATATATATATATATATATATATATATATATATATATATATATATATATATATATATATATATATATATATATATATATATATATATATATATATATATATATATATATATATATATATATATATATATATATATATATATATATATATATATATATATATATATATATATATATATATATATATATATATATATATATATATATATATATATATATATATATATATATATATATATATATATATATATATATATATATATATATATATATATATATATATATATATATATATATATATATATATATATATATATATATATATATATATATATATATATATATATATATATATATATATATATATATATATATATATATATATATATATATATATATATATATATATATATATATATATATATATATATATATATATATATATATATATATATATATATATATATATATATATATATATATATATATATATATATATATATATATATATATATATATATATATATATATATATATATATATATATATATATATATATATATATATATATATATATATATATATATATATATATATATATATATATATATATATATATATATATATATATATATATATATATATATATATATATATATATATATATATATATATCTTAAGAAAAGCTAAAAACAGTGAGTAATGCAGTTAGTTTCATATTTGTGAGAAGTTTTCATCAATTTAATAATTTTCTTTATTATTGAGAAAAAAAGGTCACATTTGTAACGTGAATAGAAAGTTCTGAATATATTTCTATGCATTTCATAGCTTTCTCAGAAATTAATAAATCCTAATATTCAGCATAAATAGAGAATTAATTTGTAATTTTCTCATTCCTCAAAAGAAAAAGTAGTTAGTTATATGGAAGCATTGATCTTTTTACGCAAATATTTGCATGTACGGATTTCTCATTTGTAGGTTATATCCTTTCACTGGCACATCCCTTTTTTGTGAATTAGAAGATGAAGAGAGCAATGTCTTTATATATTTAGGAGGAGTAGCGTAATGACAATGAACTCAAAATTTTCTGATATGGCTTACATATTCAAAGACCAAATGTAGGGAAAATAAAAAAGGCCAATATGTGGGAATATAAGTTATACATATGAAAGTCATCATGTCATAATACATAATATATGAACTTGCTCCAGCTTAAGCTCATGTATGTATGTTCCCTTGCATGAAATTACCTCTCTCTCTCTCTATCTATCTATTTATCTATCTATTTATCTATCTATCTATCTATATATCTATCTATCTGTCTATCTATCTGTCTATCTATCTTTCTAGCTATCTATCTCTCCCTCTCTCTTAGTTTTTATGCCAGAATTTATGCATTGTATGACGAGGACCAATCCTGGTCCATGAAGTAGGTTTCGATGCCTTCAGGTGTACACTAGAATAAGTAGCAAGAAGAACTGACAGGTTAAGCGCATAAAAGTCTTTTGTGATGAATGGATTCCTTCCCAGAGTTTCACAAAGTACGGGACAAGGTAGCTCCCTTACTTGTGAAAATCTTTAATAAATCATTGGAAATAGGGGAAGTGCCAGACGACTGAAAATAAGCTGATGTTACCCCAGATTTTAAGAAGGGGATCGAGAGTGCCTTAGAATTTCGGTTGAATTAGTCTGATCCCCACTGTGGGAAAGATGTTAAAAGGAATAATTGTAGATTAGGCTCTAGGGGGGAATTCGTGACCATCTCTGTTTTACTCAATCAACCATGATTTTCTTATTCAGCACATCAAGAGCTTTCAGAAAAATTTAGAAGGTCGATCTAAATTTGCCTAACTTTTGCTACAAAGAGCGCTTTTCAAAATTGATCCAAAATGTACTGGCAACGCAAGTTAAAGTTTCTCCTTGTTTTTCCACTTATATAATGTACATAACTGATGAAATATGCACATGCATCAGTCAATAATTTGGTCAGACATGAATAGGAATGCATCCAGAGTCACGTGGCATTCTTTTCATGGCTGTAATTCTGAAGTTTGGGCCTTTGCCAGTTACAAGAAGCCTCACCCCTGGGGCATTCCCGGGAGCAGTGCGTCATAGACTTGGGGTTTGTTTTTACCGGGAGTGGGCCCCTTCCCAAGCTCAGCAGTATTTTCCCTTAGCCAAGATATGAGTTATTTAGCGCTCTCTATCTCCATAGTAGGGATCTATTTCTATCTTTCTTCTCTTTCTCCTGGACCTCGATATCCTTCCCTTTTCCCTGTCTGAATCCTTCTCAGTTTAAAGCTTAGGTTCTGATTGTAAGAACAATTTAAAATTGATTTATGAGATAAATCTGTTCATTATGGTTTTTATTTTTAATCAGATCAGTTATGAGGCTTTCTACAGTTATTTGTCATCTGACACTTGCAGAACATGCTGCATATTTCCATCGCTACATGGCAAGGACAAGTTACGTGAGCACATTTGCCGCAATGACACACTACGCTCCAACGTGGCTCCAAAGATCTTCGTGATGTCGAAGGAAAAAGATTTTCATTCTCATGTGCATTGAAAAATGCACGGTAGATGTGAAGTGTCAAACCCTGAGTTGTCGGTAGCAGATTCTGGTGTGAAGCTGACTTTGAGAAGCAAAACTGATGTTCTCGAAGTTGGACAAATTTGCTGGACTTGTTTCCAGCATCTACGAGATGCACTAAGTACTGTTCTTCCTGCTGGATCAATGAATAAACTAGTGGAGCTGTTGTGCCAAATCCTTGCAAGTTAACCACAGGTTCAACGTTGAGAGCTACTTTCCTTGTGCCTATTTTACTGGTGATGTCACATCCTGTGAAGATATGTAGAGCTGGAAGTACTGTGCACATGCAATGGCCCAATCTTACATGCAAAATGTGAAGAGGGACAAAACGAGTAGTGGTGCCTCTCCCTGCCCTTACCCACAGTACCTGAAGGTCCTCTTGAAGAAAAGTAGTCAAATGAAATAACAGGGAAACTATTACATCACTATCGTTGGATACAACAATGCATGTTTTGTAACCTGCTCGGAGACAATCTAGTACGTGCATGGGTATACGAAGATCTGCCTCTTCAACTTGGAACTGCAGGTGCTGCATACTATCTTCTGTTCCATTGTGGATCTTTATACACTGCCATTCATTACTGTCCATGCATAGTTGGCTGAGAATGGTCGGCTCTCCATGTGTTTCTGAAGGCTTTTCAGGCAAGTATCCATAGATTAGTTTTCCGGCTGCTCTTTATTTTAGCATGATGGCCAGAATGATATCATGTCCTTGGGAGTTGGTGTTGAGAGCTTAACTGAGCTAACTACCACTGGAGTCATGCTGCATCTCCCTAACCATTCTGTATCTTTCACTGATGGGTTGTCATTGTAAATGTCAAATATGTAATCACATCTGCCATAGTGATAATACATGTCATTAATTTCTACAAACTTTGAAAGCAGATCAGAGAAACTTGTGAGTCCAGATAGAGGTACTCTACGGATTGTTGCTATGACATCAATTAGGAAGGCTGAGGTAGCTTTATGCTGGTAGCAATACTCATCCAGCTTGAGGGTATCATCTAAGTCACGAATGAATTGGTTCTTATCTGGTTTAGTCATGAGCCCATCATCACCAAACTGCATGGGAGAAGGTACAACATTGTATGTCAGAAAAACGTCTGTAACCAAGACCTCTATCTCTATCTACTATGACTGATTTTTCAGTCATATTCATGGCTCTGGTCACTTTCTTGACTGTTTTGGGGGCATTTCTTTGATGGAGATCATGGTTTTGAGGTTCTCTCTGTGAATAGTGTTTCTCAGTTGGACAGTTTTGTAGATGATTATTTCACTGTGAACAGCCTGGTATTTTTTCTTGCCTTCTTCAGATGTGTTCAGGGCAACCTTTTCTGATTTCTTCTGTCATCACTTGCTTTATCATAAAGTTGCGTGCTCTGTGGGACAATCTGCTGAGAATGGTGACCCCTCTCTTCGATAAACTTCATCGCATTTTGGACGTGTCTTTCTTGTCTGTTTGTGGATGCCTGTGATGATTCATAATGGTGCCATGCATCAGATATGATCTCATGGACATTAGCATATTCATGAGGCAAGTTTTTCACAGCCATCATTTCATGGTAGATTAGATCCCATTGAGCAATGTATTGCTTCTGGTTTGCATGTCCAATGAAATCATCACTGCACTTTGATAAGAGATTGATTGTCTGCTCAAGCTTCTGATCACCACCAACAGCTGAGAAACGCCCAGGCTTATCCTTAATTGAGAGAGAGTGTCCTCAAGAAGTGCTTAAAAATGTGGGAGCTGTTTCAGGTAGGTCTCTTGCATCCTCTAGATACACTGTACCCCATTGAAGATAATTAGTGGATTCCCAAGCAGCAAACTTGTAAAGCGTATGTTGCATAGCATCAAGATGCAACTGCCATAATCCTTCTTGGTTAGCTCACAACAGATCAAGAGTTATTTCATGCCGTTCCAGAAACTGATTCCAGAATTGGAAGGTCTCGTTTGTGGAAGATCTTGCCTCTACGAAATTCTTCAGATCACCGACTAGATTGGATGATGACATATGGAACTCTTCCAAGGATCTTCTACTCTCTATTGTATTTCCATTAACATTGCTTTTCCTCAGCTCACCAGAGGTATCTGGTTCTTGAGAGTAACTTGTAATTCCTTTATCCATAAAGAACTCCTAGTACAGTAGGCATTGCATTGATTCAGCCAGGAGTTTCTGTCCATCCAGTGAATGGTTGTAGTGACCTCTGTTAAGAATAGAGTTTTGAATCACTGTTGGCCCTTAGACTCCTGCTTCTAGTCGCACAATCTCCGCACCACTTCCTTCCAGACTCTTTCCTATGCATTTTAGCAGTGTCTTAACAATGTGGATGGTTCCAAGACATACTACAAGATTCTTGAATTTTGCTGGTTGCATAAGTTGGATCTCCTTTGCCATGCAGGACACATTTTCATCTGCATAAACAGGAAAATGAGATGGGACCAGTTGTTAGCAAATTGCTACCAGATTCTTCATCTGTGTGTATACAGAACTATTCCATTTGACAAGATATGGTAGTACAGGTAAGAGTGCTGCGTGCTTGATGGAACATATTCGCCTGTCTAGACTGTATTACTAGCACTCCAAGAAGGCATGGACTGCAAATCAGGATATATAATCCTAGCAAGCTTTGACTTCAAGGTTTAAGTGTCCAATTGACCATGCAATGTCATTGAGCCTCTTATGGTTTGTTATATCAGATTTGTAGAGCTCCTCATTGCCTATAAATGAGCTTGGAAGGTCTGGTCGTTTCACTGGAGCTGCAAACTCTTGAAGTATCTGGCAGAGTAGGGTTTCCTTAAACGTTTGTGGGCCATTCTCAACCATAGCATCGGGTTGTTTTGGCTTAAGTAGCCGGGAAATGGGCTTATCCTGATAAAATACACACAATGTATCATGCTCAGATACATTAGCTCCTTCGTGATCCCTGTAATCGACACCTGCTGAAGTGAATTCTCCAGGATCAAATTGCCACAGTCTGCTCGTTCTGCTGTGCAGTGACTTGACTTGAAAGTTGAATGGATTCCATCATTAAGGATTGATTAGGATTCTTTAGACTTATTCTGATATGTAAAATAATTCAGTGTGAATGATGCTTATTTTGCTTTACTTTCACAAGTCCATAATCTTCTCTTGGATCTTGGGGTAGTTTGTGGCCATCTATGTTCTCCTCATCCTAATTATATAGGATATCACTGCATCTAATTGATGACCCAAAGTCATATTCAGGCTCAAGTTTGGGCACCACAAGCAACGGTGACACTGCTTTAGTTTTATGGCGCCTTGATTATAATTACTCGAGTTGAATTGTTATTTATTACTCTTTTCATTGATTTATTGACCATAAAACATGGATATAACCATTAAAATTATGACTATTTTCTTTTTAAAGACCGAGCTATAGATAAAAATATTGATTTCTTGGTGATCATTTTGAAATTCGAGATGACTGCCCCAAATGGAGTCAGTATCTTAACTAGTGGTCTTATTGGGTTTCTTGACCCCGAAAACATAGGCACAGACGCCAAAATTAGGTCTCTATAGGTCTCGTAAGCCGAGATATGGCCAAAAGCAGTAATATTGGCGACGACTTTGAAAAGCACCCTCTGTAGCAAAAGTTAGGCAAATTATCGATCACCTAAACTTTTTTTGAAAGCCCTTGATGTGTAAAACAAGAAAATCATGGTTGATTGAGTAAAACAGAGATGACCACGAACTCCCCCCTAGAGCCAGGAGTAGATAGGATTTTCGAACATCTAGAAAATCAAAACCAAATTTTAGACTCACAGCATGGCTTCAGGAGACGCAGATCATAACTGACAAACTTGCATGAATTTCCCATAAAATACTGACTGAATATGACAAAACTAAAGCAATAGATATCCTTTACCTTGACTATCAACGAACATTTAACAAAGGACCTCACTTCATTGTAACGGAAATGGTGTGTGCACTGGGTATCAACTGTGAAAATACTCTCTGAATTGAAAGCCATCTAAAGAATAGAAAACAACGAAGTTATGAATGTAGCCTCCTCTGACTTGGCCTCAGTCACTTATGGAGCTCCGCAAGGAGCAGTCCTTGATCTACTCTGGTTTATCATCGACACAAACGACATAGATAATGATGAACTGAGTGTGATCTAAAAAATTGTATGTGAGTTAAAAGTCTGAATAAGCGTTAGTAGACCTGGAAGGATTGAGAAACTTCAAGCAGACTTAAGTAGGGAATTGCTTTAGATATGACAAATGCCATTTAGGTTGAAGATATACAAGGTAAAGCACATTAACCATGCAAAGCCATGGGTAAAATGTTCATGACAGCCGTTGTGTAAAGGGACTTTGGTGTATGAATAAGCAGTGACCTGAAATCTTTAAAGTAGGCTGCATTTAGAGACAGTTTCACTATAGGCATAAAGAGATTGTTTTTCCAATTATTTAATTCATAATACAGGCACTTTTGGAATGCACTGTTCAGTTTTGGTCACATACACTTAGGAAAGGAATAGATCGGCTTAAAAGACTTCAGGCAAGGGCTACAAAACTCATCCCATGTAGCATGATGCTTAGTTGCCAACTTTGATTTAAGGCTCTGGGAGTGTTCTCGTTTGAAACTCGCAGACTGAGAGGTCAGCTTATTGAATTTTTTTAGATAATGAATGAGCTTGACAATGCTGGCAATAAATATTCAGTCTGCATGCAAATTAAAAACGAAGTTTAAATTTAGAGTATATGAACATTTTTCAATGTACCAGAGTGTTGTTAACGGCACTAACGTCGAGAGGTTCAAAGAATGTCTTGACAGAATTCTCACATACTCTAGAATGAGTGTGTAATGGTTATATATTGAGAACTATATATGAAGTATCTCCTTGTTATGGACCACAAGGTCTATGAAATACTATTCCTGGTCTCAGAACTCCTTGTAAGTCTCTCTCTCTCTCTCTCTCTCTCTCTCTCTCTCTCTCTCTCTCTCTCTCTCTCTCTCTCTCTCTCTCTCTCTCTCTCTCTCTCTCTCTCTCTCTCTCTCTCTCTCTTTACTACCAATTTTATCAAAGATACTTGAAAAGATTGTTGCAAATCAGTTAAGTGAGTTTCTTGAAAAAAATAAACTTATTGCAAAAAGTCAACACGGTTTCAGGCCAAAATTATCAACTGAAACTGCCTTATTGAAAATATCAGATGAAATATACAAAAATATAGATAATAAGAAAATATCATTGCTACTACTACTCGATCTTTCTAAAGCTTTTGATAGTGTACACCATACCATTCTATTAGAAAAATGCAAAAAAATGAACATTGACCCAAGCTGGTTCGAGAACTATTTAAAAAACCGCTACCAGTCAGTCAGTATAAAAGATGTAGTTTCAAGTCGCAAGAAGGTATTGTTTGGGGTCCCTCAGGGATCGATCCTAGGACCTATACTTTTTCTAATATATGTAAACGATCTAGTAAAATATTTACCTAACTGTTATGTCATTCAATATGCTGACGATACTCAAATCTTAATTGAAGGAGAAATTAATGATTTAGAAAATATTATTCGTAGAGCAGAAGAAATTTTGTATATGGCTAAACGTTACTTTCTAAAAAATGGTCTGTTACTTAATGAAACTAAAACCCAATCTATTCTTATCGGATCCAGACAATTATTATCAGAAGTTGATGACAATCTTCATATAAATTTTAACGGTAATATCATTAAGCCAATGAACTCGGTAAAGAACCTAGGTGTCTATTTTGACCGTTACATGAATTTTGAAATGCATATAGATGAAATTTATAAAAAAGTAATGGGTACTCTAATATATCTAAATAGGGTAAAAGACTCATTTGAAACATCAACTCGTATAATAATTGTCCAGTCCTTAGCTATGAGTTTAATTAATTACTGTCTCAAAGTTTGGGGATGTACAAATAAGACTCAATTACAAAGAATACAAAAGTTACAAAACTTTGCAGCACGAGTGGCTGTTGGCAATGTAAGAAAATACGAGCACATCTCTCCTGTTTTAAAAGACCTAGAATGGATAAAGATTAGAGATAAATATGTTTTTGATATATGTACCTTTGTTTTTAATATACTAAGAAACAATCTTCCTGATTGCTTGTATAATTTTTCTACAGTAAGCTCAGTTACCGGGTTAACTACCCGTCAAGGGGAAGATTTATTAGTACGAAGGTCTAAAACTGATATTGGCTCAAGAGATATAAACATTCGTGGACCTCATTTATATAATCAGCTTC
>JAXCGZ010012110.1:20000-30000 GCA_037179515.1 Halocaridina rubra
ATAATAATTATAATAATAATAATAATAATAATAATAATAACAATAATAATAATAAAAATACTAATAATAATAATAGTAATAATAATAATAATAATAATAATAATAATAATAATAATAATAATAATAATAATAATAATAATAATAATAATAATAATAATGATAATACTAAAAATTTTAATAATAATAATAATATTAATAATAGCATTAATAATAATAATAATAATAATTATAATAATAAAAATAATATTAATAATAATAATAATAATAATAATAATAATAATAATTATAATAATAATAATAATAATAATAATAATAATAATAATAATAATAATAATAATAATAATAATAATTATAATAATAATAATAATAATAATAATAATAATAATAATAAGAGTAACAATATTAATAATTAAAATAATAATAATGATTATAATAATAATTCTATTCTATATATCTACCTTGGCTGTTTACCTCTTTAATTGGGGGGTAGCTGACATAAAAAAAATAAACGAAACAATAAGGAGAAAACTTTACTCTATTGACAATGACGAGGGAGCTAGCTACCGTTCAGATGGCACTGCTGGAGTGCTACAGCCCATCCTTCCGGACCACAACATGTGTCGCTTCACACCTGCTAACTGCCGTTACCGCATGGCTACCTCTCTAAGATGCAGCCCCGTGGTAACAGCAGATGCCCATCATAGCTGCGTCACAATCGCTCTCCACTCATTCTTATCCCTGGCAGGCTCTTTGCTTCCCTCACATCCATCCTCCTATCATGCAGGGCTCTCCTTACTTCATCCATCCACCCAAACCTAGGTCTCCCTCTAGCATTTCTCCCATCAACTCTCGCATTCAACACCTTTTTCGGCAGCCTTTCATCATCCATCCTTTCCACATGGCCAAACCATCTCAGAACATTCATATCTACTCTTGCTGCAATATCTCTCTTCACACCCGTTCTTGCTCTCATCACTTCATTCCTAACCCTATCCAACTGAGATACACCAATCATACTCCTCAGGCATTTCATCTCAAAAACATTTAGTTTCCGTCTTTCACTTACTTTCATGCCCCATAACTCTGATCCATACATCACAGTTGGCACAACCACTTTCTCATGCAAAACTTTCTTAACATTCATTTCCAACCCTCTATTCTTCATCATTCCTTTCAATGCACCCAACACTTTGCATCCTTCATTCACTCTGTGACACACATCAGCTTCCACTCCACCTTTTGAAGCTATAACTGAGCCTAAATATTTAAACTGATTAACCTCCTCAAGTGTCTCCCCATTCAACTTAGCATTCAATCCAGCACCATCCTCATTTCTTGTGCACCTCATAACTTTACTCTTTCCCACATTCCCTCGCAATTTTCTTCTCTCTCACACCATTCCAAATTCTGACACTAACTGACACAGCTTCTCCTCTGAATCTGCCACCACCACTATATCATCTGCAAAAAGCAACTGATTCAGCTCCCACTTGCTATCATCCCCATCTACCATTCTCAAACCTCGACCACGCACTCGCTCATTCACCTCTCTTACAACGCCATCAAAATACAAATTGAACGGCCATGGTGACATCACACATCCCTGTCTCAGTCCCACACTCACTGGAAACCACTCTCTCACTTCATTCCCTAGTCTAACACAAGCTCTACTGCCCTCATACAAACTCTTCACGGCATGCAACAATATACCATTAATTCCATATAATCTCAAAACTTTCCACATAGCCTCTCTCTCAACTCTATCATATGCTTTCTCCAGTTCCAAAAATGCATAATACACATCCTTACCCTTTGCTAAGTATTCCTCACATAACTACCTAACTATAAAAATCTGATCTATACAACCTCTACCTCTCCTAAAACCACTCTGCACTTCTGCCATCACATTTTCTGTCTTATCCCTTATTCTATTAACCAGTATCCTACCATACACTTTTCCTACCACACACAACAAACTTATACCCCTAAAATTACTGCATTCATACACATCTCCCTTACCTTTGTAAAGGGGCACTATACAAGCAATCACCCATTTCTCGGGCACCATTGACAACATAAAGCATATATTAAACACTCTCACCAACCATTCCACTGCAGCTACATCCCCTTCTTTCAACATCTCTGCTCTCACACCATCCATTCCAGTGCTTTACCTGTTTTCGCTTCATACAATGCCCTTTTCTCCTCCACTCTTGTAATCTCTCTCTCATTTTCATCTACCATTACTGGCCCTTGAACACCCCCCACTGCCACTATAGCTGCCTCTCTATCTTTCTCAACATTCAGCAAGCACTCAAAATATTCTGCCCATCTTTTCCTTGCATCTTTCCCTCTTAACATTTGTCCATTCACTTCTCTCACTGTCTCTTCCATCCTCGATCCACCCTTCCTTATTTTCTTCACTTCTTTCCAAACTTCTTTTTATTCTTCTCATACGACCTACTAAAATCCTGTCCCTATCTAACATTTGCCAACCTCTTCTTTTCCTCTACCTTCCGCCTGGCTTCCACATTTTTCTGCCTATAGTTTTCATACTTCTCCCTACTTTTACACCGCAGTCATTCCTCAAAAGCCCTCTTTTTCTCTTCCACCTTCCTATTCACCCCTTCATTCCACCACTCGCTGCCCCTCCTCATGCCACCTCCATCAAACCTCTTTCCACACACATCACTTGCATGTCCCACAAAACATTCTTTCATCAACCCCCATTCCTCCTCTAACTCCCTAACTTCTCTCTCTTTCACCCTGTTATATGCCACTTTCAACCTGTCCTGATATTCCTGTCTCTTCTCTGGTTTTTTTCCACTCTTTCACCTTCACCATTTCCCTTCTACATCCCCCCACTCCATTTCCCACTCTTTTGCTACTACCACTTTTGCTTCAACCAAAAAATGATAAGACATCCCAGCAGCCACACCCCTAAATGCATGCACATCTTTCAGTCTACCAGTCATGCTCTTTGCTACCAACACATAATCCATCAATGCTCTTTCTTTCACTCTTCCATTTGCCACTCTCATCCATGTATACTTATTTATTAACTTCTTGAAAAAACTATTACCTATCACCAACTCTTACTCCTCACACATATCTAACAGTCCCTCCCCACTCTCATTCCCACCTGGTACCCCATACTTTCCTACAACACCTTCTACCTCTCCATCACCCACTCTGGCATTCAAGTCACCCAACACAACTACATAGTTCATTCTGCTCTTCCTCACTTCTCTCACATCCTTGCCCATACGCACTAACAAACATTCCCTACCTATCCTAGCCCTCACCCACATCAGCCTAGATGACACTTTTTTCCATTCCTCTACCTTATTTACCATCCATTCACTCAGCAATAATGCCACACCCTCTCTCACACTCCCCCATTCAACCCCAGACACCCTACCTGTCACATCACCAAATGCCACTTCTCCTTTTCCTTTCATTTCATCTCACATAATGCCAATACATCCATCCTCCTCCTACCAAACATATGTCCAATCTCACATCTTTTGCTCTCTATCGTACTACAACCACGCACATTTAGGCACCCCAAAACTAGAGTTTGAGGAGAAGTTGTTCTCCCCTCTACTCCCCTTTTTCTTTGACGTCTCGCAGGAGGTTTATACAAGGGGGGGATTCCTAGTCCCCTCGTCCCATCCACTTTTAGTCACCTCGTACGACGCAGGGAATACGTTGGGGTTATTCTTACTCTTGCCCCACACACATATCTAAAAGTCTCTCGCCACTCTCATTCCCACCTGTTACCCCATACTTTCCTACAACACCTTCTACCTCTCCATCACCCACTCTGGCATTCAAGTCACCCAACACAACTACATAGTTCCTTCTACTTAGACCATCCACACACCTAGTTAACTCATTCCAGAATTCATCCCGCTCTTCCTCACTTCTCTCATATCCAGGCCCATACGCACTAACAAAATCCCAACATTCCCTACCTATCCTAGCCCTCACCCACATCAGCCTAGATGACACTTTTTTCCATTCCTCTACCTTATTTACCATCCATTCACTCAGCAATAATGCCACACCCTCTCTCACTCTCCCCCTTTCAACCCCAGACACCCTACCTGTCACATCACCAAATGCCACTTCTCCTTTTCCTTTCATCATCATCTCACATAATGCCAATACATCCATCCTCCTCCTAGCAAACATATATCCAATCTCACATTTTTGCTCTCTATCGTACTACAACCACGCACATTTAGACACCCCAGAACTAGAGTCTGGGGAGAAGTTGTTCTCCCCTCTACTCCCCTTCTTCTTTGATGTCTCGCAGGAGGTTTATACAAGCGGGGGATTCCTAGTCCCCTCGCCTCGTCCAGTTTTAGTCACCTCGTACGACGCAGGGAATACGTTGGGGCTATTCTTACTCTTGCTCCACACATATATCTAAAAGTCTCTCGCCACTCTCATCCCACCTTGTACCCCATACTTTCCTACAACACCTTCTACCTCTCTATCACCCACTCTGGCATTCAAGTCACCCAACACAACTACATAGTTTCTCCTACTCAGACCATCCACACTCCTAGTTAACTCATTCCAGAATTCATCCCGCTCTTCCTCACTTCTCTCATATCCTGGCCCATACGCACTAACAAAAGCCCAACATTCCCTACCTATCCTAGCCCTCACCCACATCAGCCTAGATGACACTTCTTTCCATTCCACTGCCTTATTTACCATCCATTCACTCAGCAATAATGCCACACCCTCTCTCACTCTCCCCCTTTCTACCCCAGACACCCTACTTGTCACATCACCAAATGCCACTTCTCCTTTACCTTTCATCTTCGTCTCACACAATAATAATAATAATAATAATAATAATAATAATAATAATAATAATAATAATAATAATAATAATAATAATAATAATAATAATAATAATGATAATTATAATGACAATAATAAAAGTAATAATAATGCTAGTAATGATAGTAATTACACTAATTATAACAATAATATATAATATAATAATGGTAGAAATAGTTGGTAATAACATAAAACATCATTAAATTAAATTAAATGTACATTAACAAACGTATTTTTTTCCAAAATTATTTTCTACAAACTTGAATGAAACATTCTTGATAATGTGGGGTCAATTTTATATAAAGCAATTGATAATTTGGTGTTCATTTAAGTTATTAAGTGCAGATTCCAATATGCTTCTAGTAGTAATATAATTTCTTCTTATTAAAATAGAAGCATTGCTTTAGTCAATATGGTGATTGCTTTCAGCATTATGCGTTAGCAAGGCACTGAACGACTGATAATTTCGAACGCTATGTTTATGTTGGTTGATATGAAAATTTAAAAATTTGCTAGTCTTTTCAACATAGTACCTTTCACAATCTTTACATGAAATCTTATATATAACAGTAGAAGTGAAGGCAGGAATATTTTTAAGCAACAAATTGCGAAAAGTTTTTTCATATTTGAAAACTAAACGGATAGTTAAAGTTCTAAAAATATTGACTAGGCTTTGACATTCCTGGAATTAGGAAATAACTAAGATATTAATAAAATTCGAAACAGCATTACTATCTGGGAGGGAGTGTCTATGAAATGTGCGTTTTGCAGGACAGAGACAGTTATTTAAGAACCAATTGTGATAAGAAAGATTTTTTCCAATATCAATGATTTTCTTAATATTAGCATAAAAAAATTCGGGGCTTACAATACGTAAAGCTTGGAGAAACATTGACAAAAAAATAGATTTCTTTATTTATTTTATTATGACGCACATATGATAACTTATTTGTGAGCTTTCTGGAAATATGAAACTTCAGTGAAAAAGGATGTCTATGCAACAAAGTATCTAAGAATGGCAAACTAATATTAATTTGTTTTTCCAACGTAAATTTAACAAAAGGGAACAAAATTATTTTGCTCAGACAAAAACTCATGAATTTAGTACATATTATTTAAAAAAAAAGCTAGATAAAAAAATAGAAAATTTAATAGAGTAGTTTTTGAACCACATAGTTTAACAGTGACTGCGTCATCAACTTGTCTTCAAAGACTATTGACCCTAATGCTGTGACTGCTTTAGAGTTTGTCAGTAAAACTCCTTTTGCAGCATATGTTGCGACAGCTTTCAGTAAATTAGAAAGATTTTGAGATGATCCAGATTCTAATAGCAACATTGCAAGAGGTCTAGTTTATCACTGTATTATTAACATTTCGAACATTTGTAATATACCCATGATATGTTCAAGAACATCCGATTAGTTAAAGCGGGACTCGTATCTTGTATATTGCTTCATTCTTTCGTAAACTAATTTCAGTAGAAAATACATTATATACTGGAATCATATTATTAGAGGATATTATCTGAATAAATCCTTGGTTACCAAGCAGCTTCACACTATTTCTAGAGCTTTAAATCCTCTTTTTTTCATTCTTTTTTTTTCATTCTATATGAGACTTAGGAGAAAATCTTACCACTTTTCATTCCAAAATTTGTTTAGGAGATTAGGGTGAAGAAAATTTTAGTAGTAATGATGATTAGAATTGAATCAGCTTACTACTAGATCCAGTGATTTATAAATATTGTTTCATACATCCCTGTATTGTTTCTTGAAAACGAATCTAGACAGAATATCTAAGTTAATAAGTCAGGAAGGGAACTTGATTAAATTACATTCACAAAGTTAAAAAAACTTAAACTTAACCCATGCCCTTTGACACTTGATAGAGTTGAAGGTAGTTACTTTTGCAATTTCAAGCCCAGTGTGAGAGAGAGGGAATACGAGAAGGGAGAAAGCTCTAAAAGCAAAAGGAGGACACTTTTTGAAGTTGACTAACGAATTTTAGCTCGTTTTTCACGAAGTTTGTAATGATATTCCACGATCGAAACTGTTCACACCCCTTGCTTGGTAATTTCACTCTAGAAAGGACACTATATATATAAATATATATATATATATATATATATATATATATATATATATATATATATATATATATATATATATATATATATATATATATATATATATATATATATATATATATATATATATATATATATATATATATATATTATTATATATATATATATATTATTATTATTATTTTTTTTTTTTAAGAAAAAGAGGATATTGCAACTGAATAATAATTACTACTTTTAGGAGAAAAATAAACGACTTAAAATGAAATAATCATATTTTCCATTCGTATCGGGGGTTAGTCATCTTTTCAAGGAGTGCCATGAGTTATTATGCAAAATATTGCAATCTAATTTATACTTATATGCTTCATACTAATACAGGTTGAGCCAAAACCCTTAGTTTTTAATTACTTTCCACTCCGCTGGGTGAAGATTTGCCTCATTGTAGTGTAGAGTTCCCTAAGCCACATTGTATTTAAGAGTAGTGATCAGTATGTGCATCAACAAAGTCATCCATCACCCGCATAGGTATCAACAATACAAAACTTAAAAACTGCCTTTTAATATACTCTCTACAATTACAGGAAATAATTAAGTATCGACTTTCGTAAGCATTCTTAGTAAAAGATAAATTTCTCCTTTCCAAGTGACAGAGAAATAGATTGATAGGGAGCTGTGATAAAGATATTAAATATATAGGTATTTATTATTTCAAAAGATATAAAGGAAAATTTTCAAATATATCTCCTTTTCAAGTGAAAAAGAGCTAGATTGATAGGGATCTGTGATAAATACATTAAGCTCTCATTTAAATGTTATATCTCCATATCTCAAGTAATTTTTCGAACAATTATGACAAAGTAGTATTTTGACTGCATGCCCATTTACCTTTCATTTATATTGTTTTAATCCTGATGATCAAACCATCCAAATATCACAGAAAAAGAAATTGAGTCTTTGGGGAGAAAAAGGTCTTGTCTCTGCCTTCTATAGCTAGGAATACCATATCCTCAATTTCTCTCTAGTACTTTTTTTTAAACTCTTTCTCTTTTCAAGGGAATTCAATGCTTAGTATAAAATGATACCATAAACTATGTCAATCTAAGCTCCAATAAATTTGGTACGGCCTACTTATCATTGCATAAATCAACTACTCACTTTTAATAATGCCAACACTGACCAAATATCAAAAGTGGCCAGTGCACCCTAAATTATACAGATCTAGTCATGATTTAGCTATATCACTCTCATAACAGGGAAACTAGTCAGTTTTCCTTTAGCAGAGTATTTTTTTTTTTAAGAGTGTGACACCGGGACAGGCAGAAACTGCCCTCATCAACAAAGGCCCGGGCACGAGAAAATACCAAGACGAAGGAAATGAAAAAGGTAAGGGCAAGGCAGAGATGAGGTAATGTCACACAAAGGAAAACGACAGACAGAAAAAAAACAGTCAAAGTAAAGAGGAACCAGAGATATGGAGGACTAGGCTCTGAGATAACGATAGATCTGCTTTTTGAAGGATGAAAGGTCATAAAAATTAGGAAAGACAGAAGGAGGAAGAGAGTTCCAGAGTCTGGAGGTAGATGGGAAGAAGCAGTCGCTGCACCGACCAATCCGCGAGCTACAAATCTCCACACAGCACCTGTGAGATGAGGCTGCTTGGCGAGTGTTACGCGGTCTCGGCAGTGGAGGAGGGATGCAACTCGCCAACTCCTCAGAGCAGCGATGGAAGTAGTAGCGATAGAAAAGCGAAAGGGAAGATACCTTACGGCGAAGAGAGAGAGAATCCAGGTTAGAAGTAAGAGAAGGAGCATTAATGAGTCTGACTGCCTTAGATTCAACCCTATCAAGAAGATAAGAAAAGGAGGAAACACCCCTGATGTGTGAGCAGTATTCTAAGCAGGGGAGGATAAGACCTTTGTAAATTTTAAGTAACTGCAATGAGGAAAAGTAATAACGAAAACGAAACAAAATCCCCAATTTTTTGGATGAAGATTTAGAAATTTGGATTATGTGATTCCTCCAAGACAAGTTAGAGGCTATATGGATTCCTAATATATTGATAGAGTTAAGAGGGTAAATTTCATTAGTTTCGAAGACAATAGGGTTATCAGGAGGAGAAGAAGATAAAGAGATAGCCAGAAACTGTGTCTTGGAGGCATTGAATTTAACTAAATTTTGAGTGCCCCATTCAGATACTCTCTGCAAATCGGAGTTAAGAGTAGAAGAAAGAGTGATACGAGATTGATTACGAGTAACAGATGAAGGTTGTGAAGAAAAGGCAGAGGAAATGTGAAGGGTAGAATCATCGGCAAAGGCATGAAGAAGAGAGGAAGATGGGGATTGTAGAAGATCAGTGATGAAGAGAAGGAAGAGAGTAGGTGAAAGAACAGAGCCCTGTGGAACACCACTGGAAACAGAGAATGGGCTAGATGTCGCGCCATCAACAACTACAGATATAGAACGGTCAGTAAGAAAACTGGAAATCAGAGAACAGAAAGAAGGGGTAAAGCCATAGGCAGGGAGTTTGGCCAACAGAGCCTTGTGCCACACTCTGTCAAAAGCCTTAGAGATATCAAGGGCGACGACAAAGGATTCCCCATAGTTCCTCAGAGAAGATGACCATACATGAGTAAGATAGGACAGGAAATCACCAGTGGATCTTGCCTTGCGGAAGCCGTACTGGTGATCGGAGATAAGCCAGTTAGATTCAAGACGTTTCAAGAAGTGAGAATTGAGCAAAGTTTCGAAAACTTTAGCAATAGAGGAGGTTAGAGCAATAGGTCGGTAGTTAGAAGGAATGGAGCGGTCACCCTTCTTAAGAACAGGTTGAACTAGAGCATGCTTCCAAGATGAAGGATAGATACTGGTTGACAGAATGAGGCGAAAAAGACGGCAAAGCACGGGAGCCAGTTCATCTGCAAACTCCTTAAGGAACCTTGCAGGGATACCATCGGGACCAGATGCCTTGTTTGTCTTTAGTGAGCGAAGAACCTTATGAACTTTGCGTGAAGAAAGGATGAGGGAGGGCATAGGGTTAGAGAGGGGAAAAGACTG
>JAXCGZ010012111.1:0-41035 GCA_037179515.1 Halocaridina rubra
TTCAATGTAAATATAAGCATACGCGCACTCCCTGTGATATGCAGTTGTTAATATTACAGTCTATATTTGGCTATGTATAAATCAATATTAATTGAATTTTCAATTCATTTTAAAGGATCATAACAACTAAGTAAGAATAAAAGGGGCGGGGCTCTTCCAATATAATCTACCATTGTATTTGGCCAGAATATTATAAAGTAAGAAAATAAATAAAAAATAATGTATTTATTTGTATTAAGGTAAAAATTAAACTTACTTTAGGTTAGGTTAGATTGTTGTATAGGCAAATTAAATTTTTAAAACCTTGGTAGATCACGTATTGGAGTGTTAATTTTACCAACTCGCTAGTTTGCTAATGAAATTGAAAAACCTTTGTAGAGCACTTATTGGAATGTAAATGTTCGTAGTAGATCACATAGTGGAAGAACACCGAATAAAATAGTGTAACAGTTGATTGATGGCAGACGAGCACCCTGCGATTATTTAAATTAAGAGTACAATATAGTATACAATGCTTAGTCTACATCAGCGGCTGTTACGGGGGGTTTACACGGTCAAACGGTTCGTCGCACGCGGTTCGACAGACAAGTGTTTACAGTGAAGTTCGAGCGTGTGAACGGGGTATTTGGTTGTCGAACGCGTTCCGTGTTCGACAACCAAATACCCCGTTAACATGTTCGAACATCACTTCAAACACTTGTCTGCCGAACCGCGTTCGACGAACCGTTTGACCGTGTAAACCCCCCCTTAGATACCATAATTCTAGGTTAGTTTACATGTAGTAATAGTTTATTCTAAACCCTTGCTGAGTGCTATCATTTATGGCAAATATTTGTAGTCAGTTTTTATGTATTTTAGCTCCCCTTAATTACAATGGTGTTAATACGTCATTTATCAGAGAATTCACCTCTATGCACTTTATATCGTACTTTAGATCATTCCTTATTTTACACAATGGATGACTTTAGACACATAGGCCTGATTTCTTAAACAGTGTAGACCTAGGATACCATATTGTTAGTTAGGGAGAGACACAAATGGATGTCATAAACGCAACTGACCCGGTTCTGTGTATGGCTAGGATCCCACATGGGATCCTAGCCATTCAGAGAACCGCGTCAGTTACGTTTATGAAATCCATTTGTGTGTCTACCTAACAATATGGTATCCTAGGTCTATTCTGTTTAAGAAATTAGGCCTTTGTGTCTATGACTGAATAGAAAAATGTTTGTCATTATTAGAAACCTATCAGAAGCAAATAAGGAGAAAACTACTTTGACAAAGGTAATTTTCTTTTCTGTCAGCAACTATTTGTTGTGCTCGCAAACTTAATATACAAGTGAGTGTCTTTCGTCCGTTTCTCCATAATGTTACCGTGTATACTGTAAGCGGTAATACTATGCACGTAAAATTGATCAAAGTTAATATTTCAGCACAGGAGGACAAAGGGATCAGGAATTCCCTGGACTGCCATATTAAATGACCCGTGTTCGACCTCAGTCTCCCTACGAAGCGAAAGTAAACATTTCGCCTAATCATACCGAGGCTTTGGATGGAACTGTAGTGGCGTCTGTCTTTTGCTGGATCTTGTCAACTCATCAGGTGTAATGACTACATCAGTGGAAATTACACGCCAGTGATGAAATAAACTACATCATGAATTCAATGAAGAAAATAGGCGATATGTAAGCCGATTAGTGTAGCTGGAATAATAGTATTAATAATAATAATAATAATAACTATACTCCCTTCCTTATTGCTTGCATAATATAAACGGCCACCTTAAAAGAAAAAGAAAGCGATGCTTCCATCTTCATTATGCTTCGTCGTTTTCTGGGTTAGATTTGCACTTATTAACCTTTATTATTGGTATGTCTTTAACTTGAAGGCCAACGCTCCTTCTCACACAGCTGGCTTTCTTGCATTCCACTCCCCATTGGCACACACATGATATGTATGTGCGCTTTGAAGTGTTAGGGAAATTTGTGGTACACCATATCATCAATGTCATTATCCATATACATCAGTTATCATGAGTACGTTATCATCGTCATTATTCTCGTAGTCATCATTATGATCAATTTGGCGATATCCGAGACGATAGCAACTATACGGTGTTATTTCCTATCGACCCATTAGTATTACAGTATCATTATAAACTGTGAATAACTGTAGATAAAATTCCTATGAAATGGGAAACTTTATTTTATATGATGTTCAGTTATTTATTTATTTGTTGTTGTACACAAAGCTTTATTGATTTGTTAATTTTAGTTTACAGGAAATACTTTTTTTTATAATGATAAACGACCTATTATAATAGTAATAATAAAGTTACGAGCTACATAAAATTTTATTGAAATAATGTTAGCGCTAGCTGTGGTTTATAATGTATTACCTTTCCAAGAATAATTATTAAAGACCCTATATTTTTTTTATTGTTCTTTATATACTATACAGCTACGTACAGTGTTGTATTTATGTATTATATCTATATAATTATAACTTTTCCATCATTAGCTTTGGGAACAACCAACCGAATCTCTCTCTCTCTCTCTCTCTCTCTCTCTCTCTCTCTCTCTCTCTCTCTCTCTCTCTCTCTCTCTCTCTCTCTCTCTCTCTCTCTCTCTCTCTCGTGTTCACTGCAGTGCTCTCCGCCTAGACTCATATTAGCATAACGGTGCATGTATTATGTGTCGTAATAAAGAAAAGGACAGGAGGCGGAACCAGTTAGGGAAGAGAGAGAGAGAGAGCAGTCTGAATGCTCACAGAGTTTTTTTTTTAAGGAATATTATCTTATTTTCATAATGAGCAAGTATCCCTCAAGTCTTGACATTGCTATTTTAGGAAGCTGTATGTATTTATAGTCTAGTATTATCAAAGCTCAAGTGCTAGTAAAAATATACAGTAAAGTATTGTTTGAGTAAAACGGTATTTTGCTGTTTAGTGAAGTGTGGATTACTAATTTTGGGCTTCAGATGCGATTGGAAGACAGTGCAGTACTGGTATAAACTAATTAGCATTGCAAAATATATTGATATGCACCATTTTTTTGTTATCTTCATTTTATTTACGTTTATGTGTCACTATTAGTCCCCACTTGGCGGTAGATAGACGGGTTAAAGCTGGGGAATTAAGGCTGGATGTCCCTCCTATCGCCCCACTATGGGCTCAGTCATCTTCCAAGGTGAGCAGTCTACCTATAATGTGTTAAAAAAAATTATATTTTCTCAAGTCTGGGAATGGCTTGATTTCTTTACGAGAGCCATTGGGTGGACCTTGTTGCTTATTTTGAAAGATCATGAATATACTGTTCCATCAATGACTACGCAAGGAATATTTTATGTACTCGGTGAAGCTGCTGAGTTGACAGTGCAAGTGATGCCGCAACCTTCTTAGTTCTGATTGGCTCTGATGAAGAGTTTTTGTTGTACAAGCCACCTTTTGGATTTGTACTAAGAAATTTTTTTTCTTTTTGACTAATTTGAATATATAATGTACATAACTGACAGTATATCATTCATTAAATGTTAATTCCTATTCCAGTATTATATCTGTCAAATTGCATGCCCTTGTAATTATTACTCGTTGTTTACTGTTTTTGTGCCATTCTTGATTCCAGTCAGGGAATGGACACGAACAGGTTAGAGCTTGGGAATTAAGGCAGGCTACCCTTCCTAATCCCCTGCGGTGGGCTCGATTGGGGTTTTATCACTTCCCAAGTTGAGTGCCTTAACCGCTGTGCTACTGCGGTCCTCATTATAATTATTATTAACATCTTACGTAAATAGATGAAAATGGTTACACTGGTAATAGTTAGGTGCACTGATTATCAGTCATTTGCCCTTAAAGAATTAGGTCACACAATTCCTTTAACACTTCAGTATGTATTGTCAAGACCATTCTTAAAATGTTATTACATAGGTAGCTATGGTATGTAACCCTTCATTAATTCATTGTATAAAGTATTTAGCTTTGACCTAGGCGGTCCTGAAATCAACCATTCTAGGTAGCTTTCCCACCGATAGAACCATCAGGCTATGGACGTGGACACAGACGTGTTGGAGCTGGGGAATTAAGGCTGGATGTCCTTCAGAACGCCCCGTGGTGGATTTGAACTCGTGTTAGTCACTTCCTGAGTTTACCCACCAGGGTATAAGAAGTCATGATCTCTGTAAGGTCGTCCCTATCATCATGGCAAATTTAGTGATTACTGTGTGAGATCCATGATGGAACAGCCTTGCCACAAGCTGAGGCTCAGTAAGAGCGAAGTAAAAAAGAAAGTTGGATATCATATTTGTAGAAGGCATCAGAGTAGTCATAATTATATTAAATAACAAACTCACCACCGAGCGCTAGGAAGGGTATTCGGCCTAAATTCCCCAGCTTCAACCTGCCTGTGTCCATCCTCATTCAAATGAGGATTAAAGTGACTCATGAAATGAAAAAAAAATACTATGATTCATCATACATTGCACAACGTCACACCTCCCTATCAGTTATCTGTAGAGGAATATCATTAAAGTCACTTCCCCCTCCTTTATCATTTATTTCCCACAATATCCAGGTCATACAAGAGTGGAATTAGTTGACCTCACCCCATTATTATTAATACTGTTAATATTATTATAGGGGGCGTGGTAGTTCAGTGGTAGGGTGTCTAGTCAAAAAGTGAAAAGTCTGACCGATTTTTATTCCCCCGGCTTCAACTTGTCTTTGTCATGTTATGTTACGGTTAATCTCCATTCGAATGGGGGTGGACATTGACATGTTGGTGCTGGGGAATTAAGGCTGAATACCCATTCCAGCACCCTGTGCTGGTCTCAACATGGGTTTGTCGAACCACCAGTGTATACGAAATGGAATTTTTCTTTTCGTTGAGGTTCTCCCTTGAGGGTGAGCGGACCTTCCCTTTTTGGCCCGCAGGTGGGGAAGTGGAAAAGGAGTTGCGTTCTCTGTGGTAGCTCCAACTCATACAAAGTGGAAAATCCTTGTTATTATACTGATGAGTCAAAGTTCAATAGTATTGTAATTAAGAGCCAAAGTAATTGAATGTAAGATAGGGTTCAACTATACTGTGTATATATATATTTTTTCATGAGAGCTAAAGTTGTGATTTTGGCTTTCTTGAAGCTCGAGTTCATATAGTTACTGTTAAACCACAGATCCCACATATCTCTTTGTGTACTGACTGAACTTCCTAATTTAATAGTGGCTATTACTTTGTGAGTAATCATAGATTTCAAGCTTGAAATGCAAATGCTTACCAGCGTGTGTGATAATATACACTGGGACAGGTGGTAGCATTAACTTCCTGGCGGTAGTTCTTAGCTTGTCATTAGGTGTTGTTTTTTTTTTAATTATATATAAGTGTACTAAGCTGTCATTAATTGTTTAATTGTTATTAAATTGGGCAACCTTTGTCTTTATAAAAATGGCTAGTATAGATAGTGCTAAAGAAAAGACTTTGATTAATATACATTAACAGTGCATGTAATTGTTCTGCGTATGACATCATTATGAAATAAAAAATATTTTTTTTATTTTTAGAGCAGCATTGAATCTTTACTTACTAACTGCTTTGGCAGTTAACGAAAATAAGTCCGTAAGTGTAAACTTGTAGGATATATTTTTTTTTTCATCTGCAAGTAAACAAGGAAGCAATTTTTTTAGTCACTTAAAGTGGGTTATTCACCATATCCTGTGTCATCACTGCAGAGTATTTGCAGAGTATTTCATTTGTTTGTTAAATAAAGCAATCAACACACACACATTGTATGCACCTTTTTTATACTTTTTTCGTATTTAACTTTTTTTTATTTTCTTTGTATTTTTCTGAATGTTCATCAATATCCAAGCTACAAACTAGTAAATGCTGATTGAAAAACAAATAGCCTTATTAGTAATGTAATACAAAAATGAAAACAGCATTCACTGGAGTGGAATTTACCTACAAATAATTTTGTTTTTATATTATTATTGTAAACTTAGCAGAGTACTATTATTGATTACTGTTAAGGATATTTTTACTCAGAAGATAGCTTATGCTTCGCATGTAAACTGAAAGGAATTATGTTCCATATATTTTTCTACTGATTTCTAAATAAATTATAAAAATGTCGGTATACAGTACTGTTGAATACCATAGACACCTCCTGGAATAAATTTTACAATATAAGATGGAATGCAGACAATATATATATATATATATATATATATATATATATATATATATATATATATATATATATATATATATATATATATATATAATTTTTTTTTCCCCTCCAGTAGTAGGTTGGCTCATGGCACCAGTCGCCCGTTGCGATACTACAGCTGAAGGTTTTTGAATTTAAATAGGTCTGTCCAGGACAATTCGATGTTAAGTCTTCCTTCAGTTACGATTCTCTTTCTATGCCTATCAACTCCCGAATCAATTGTTCAGTTTATTCGGTTACGATATGCGACAGTGAAAGCTTATCCAACCCTGTGCCAAGATCGAAAGAGGGTACAGCATGTAATAGTCCCAGTTGCTGCCATTACACAATAATCCCCATTTGAAATGGGAGGACACATACAGGTTGAAGCTAAGGAATAATGACTGGAAGCTATTCCTTATGCCCCACGGTGGGCTTAGACATGGGCATGTTATTCTCAGAGTCGGGTGCCTTAAACACTAAACTTCCTTTGACCCTATCAAAGTACTTGTAATGGGGTGAAAATATCTTGCTGTAGTAGGTCTTTATATAATAGCTGTATACGTTTTCCGAGTCAGTGTTATATAGGTGTTAGTGTAGCTATGGAACAGAATTACCTTTGATATAAAAAAGGGCAGTGTAGAAAGAAATGGCAAATTTTACAGTAGTAAAATAATTGCTAATTAGAAAGTAGAGTATACATGTGAGAATATGTTATTCAATAATTATATTAATTTGTATTCAAATTATATTTACATTGTTAGCAATATACCTTTACATTTATGCAAATAATTTTTACTTCATTTTTTTGTGAACCATTCTCCTTGGTGGGTTGGCCTACACCTGTACCAAAAGTTTATAGCTTACTGAGTGTATCATCCGAATTTGGTTCCATACATAGCAAAATGAGTGGATGGATAGCCCTCAAGTGATAATGTAGATACTCGTCGTCATACCTTGTAGAATGGAAGATTCATGTGTACATATACATTGGCTACAATCACCCTTGTAAGGAGGTGGCTGAGTCAAAGAACACATTCACTAAGCTTGTACAGTATACATTAATCACTCCTCTTAGCTGACTGCGGCAGTATCCCCACCACTGCTTGGATCATCCACAGGGTAAATGGGCAAGGATCTTTCGATGTGAGGCCATAGAGTAAAAGATAATTAAAAATATTTAAATATTGTAGTCTCATGTCCACATGGGTATAGTTACTGGTTAGTAGCTGATTTTCAAACTTCAATATTATTAGAAATATTGATTCATATTTGAAGAATGTAGTTTCAATTCGACATCTTAATACTTCTGGGTAGTGTCACTGGTTAATAGCGAATTGCTGAACATTCATTAGCAATAACATTTTTCTTAATGCTGCGTATTGCTTGTTAGTAGACATTATATAGTTGTTTATTTGTATTATTCTAGTATAACTTCACTTTGTAGGTTAATGATATTGCCTTGTACCAGTTGATATTGCTTGCATATTGTCGAATTTCACTAGTATTTTTTATGTTTCAGGTTTTCATATGGCTTTCTTTTTAATAACTGAAATTCGTTGAAGATGGATATTGCATTTTGTTCATATTGACCTTGCAGTGAGGCACCATTGACTCAGCTCCAATATGTTCATTGAGCCTGCCGAATTGACGGACTACCACACACAGTGTAGAGCTATCAAGATTACTTCTTCCAGAAAATACCTCTCTAGCTAGGTTGTGGGAAGTGACAATATTCAGAAAGTTCAGAAATATTGCACTTTCCCCGGCCTAGATAGTGCTGGTGCTCACGTCAAGTCCTCAACCGCTGGAAAGTGATTTTGTGTACTCTCTAGAGATTATACAGTAACAGTCAAGAATCTGTAAATATGATTTTCTTTTGTCACCCAGACTATGTAGCAAAACAGGTAAGGGCAAGTGCATTCTTGTGTTACTACAATCAAATTGCACTTGTCCCGGCCTGCTATGCATGCATGATATACTGCTACAATACATACAAGGGGGATTGTTGCCTTGTATATGTATATATGTAACTACTATTCTACATTCCCTTTGACAGGATATCAATTACTGGAAACATATGTTCTGGATGGGTTGAAAATTTTTATGGGTATGGTATAGGTAAGAGGTTAAGAATATGTTACCTTTGGCAGTCTGATTGTAACATGCTTTAAATTGGATGACAGTTTAAGGGTAAAAATTTCAATAGCATACAAAGAAACAAGATTTCATTGCCTAATTTTGTAAAATATAGGAATCAATGTGACTCGGAGGATAAATTATCCAGGTGTTAAACTACACGATTTTCTGTATTTGCAGAAATAATTTACTAATTCTGACTTACTACAAGTACTTTTAAAAACATATTTATTTATATTTCTGCTATAGCTATCAGTGGTATATAAAAGCACAGTACAGCATATGAAATTAAAATCTGATACTCGACGATAAAGGTATATTCATAAATAGTACCATCACAGCTATAGTCCTATTACTAGACACTGGCAACTAACTTTTTATACGATTCCTAGACATATTAATGATACTTGATGGATAAAGTGTTACTCGACGATGAAGGTATATTCATAAATACCACCGTCACAGCTATAGTCCTATTGCTAGACACTGGCAACTAAATTTTCTATACGATTCCTAGACATATTAATGATAGTTGATGGATACAGTGTTATCAGTTCTTTGCAGTTTTGAGTGTCACTAGTAATCTCCAATATGGGGTGGACAACAGGTTAGAGCTGGGGAACTGATGGCTTGATCACATATGTCACCTGGAGATGAGAACAATACTCTAACCTCTACTCTACTGCACTTACAGTGCATTAAAAAAAACATCTCATTCTCAGCCTAAGAATACTTGTATCTGACAACACAGCAATAGACTTGATACCATATATAATGATATATATACCACTATCCATCAGGATAGTGGGTACATACCAAATGCATTTGTATAAAAGTATAAAATATTTCTTTTTTTTACATTATTACAGGGGGATTCCATTTAACATCAGGGTTCCGTTCCTGACAGCTGACAAGAAGCGGATTTCAACACAAGTCGGAAAACCCCTAAATTCGAACCTAGGTCCCCCACCAATGCTATAAATAAATACTCCAACACATATAAAAATCATCTAAGTTCTTAATCTAAGACATAAAAAGAAATAAAACTACAATATGCAGCATTGCTTACATTTACTTATGTGGTTTCTTGGATATGGATAACTTCAGGCCCCATATCAAACTTAGGATCGAACAGCTTAACACCAGTGAAAGAACACAAAAAGAAGTGGGTGACGCTTCTTCCCACCTTTTCCATTTTCACGGCATATAACAATCTATTTGCTCTCATGAATCAACAGAAGCCTCACTGGGATGTGTCATCGATGCTGGTCATCCAGCCAAAGTACTCACATCTTGATGTTGAAAGGATATACAGTGTTGCCTCACTTATCGCGGTAGTTCGGTTCCGGGACCCGGCGCGAACCCGGATATCCGCGGAGTAGAGATCAGCCTATATGTACATAGATATTTTAATGTATTTTTATGTTTACACTGTATAAACCCTCCCTGTACTGTTAAAAAAACACCCTTTACATTATAAATAACAGCAAGCAACGTAATTTTTTTATGAAAGTGATAGGAAAACTTACCATGAATGAGGTGATGATGACTTGACATTAATAGGTTCCATATTTTAAAATAATTTTTACGTTTACGTAAAATAGCGGCCGACATCCACAAACTTTTTCCTTCTTTCAACATATCTTAAGAGTTTCACTTTATCTACAATGGTTAACATTTTCCTTTGCCGCTTAGGCTCACTACAAGAAGCCTTAGAAGATGTAGGATGCTTGGGAGGCATTGCAAAGGTTAAAATATGCGAGTAAAAAAATCACAAGCAAAACCTATTAATAATAATAAGCACAACATGAATGGCGCACACGAGTGAGGCGAGACAATGGAAGATGGTGGAAGCCTTTGTCCGAAATGCTGATAGCGGTATCGTATTTTACATGTTGCAATACTGTTAGTATTTGTTTTTTACTATTTTTTACTGATATATTATTGTTAGGCTAAGAAATACGTTTTTATTTATCAATAAAATCATGAAACTACTGGAAATATAAATATATATGCTAGCTCACGTAGCTTCGACCCCAATACATTGTACGCTATCGAACACCAGCAAAACGTGAGTTAGACTGAACGAGTCTTTGTCCAAAACGCTGATAGCGGTATCGTATTTTACATGTTGAAATACTGTTAGTATTTATGTTTTTTACTGTTTTATTATTCTTAGGCTAATAAATACGTTTTTTTATCAATAAAATCATGAAACTACTGGAAATATAAATATATATGCTAGCTCACGTAGCTGCGACCCCAATACATTGTACGCTATCGAACACTATTTCGTATGATGCAATACTGTGAGTTATACTGTACGTACGTATATCATTCAGTTATTAGTACAATGTATATTAATTTGAAATTCATCTACTTATTTGATGATTATACAAAATCTATTGTATTTATTCACTGTAATTTGGACCAAATATTCCTTTTGTAAAGATTATACTGTACTTTTCAAAAGAGGTGGTCAATAAACGTATCTATCTATCTATCTACATTTATGTTTTTTACTAGTTTTTACTGTTTTATTATTCGTAGGCTGGGAAATAATTTTTTTTATCAATTAGATAATGAAATTGTTTTCTTTCAATAAAAAAAAAATTAAAATGCTGAATTTTTTTAATATTTTAATATTTTTGCATATACCCATGAAATAAAATAATAATTTATAAAAAAAAAAAACGCGATAGAGTGAACCAAGAAGCGCGAATAACTGGGGTAACACTGTATCCACAACGACTGAGCGAATGAGTGTGAGATGCACAGCCACAACAATGGCCCTTCTCTTAAAATAGCTTTCTTATTTTTCTTATGGTGCTGTCTTTTTGATTTCTTTCTCCAAAATTTATATATGGTAATTTTGAAAATAAAGTAAACTAATTCCTTCAAATAACCAAATTCATATATAAATACACAAATAAAACCGTTAACTTGATATATACATATACAACAATTTTGTGTGACTGTTCTTCTGCCAACTTCAACAAACTTTTTCGCATAAAGATCGTATTTACTGCCATGTATTTGATAATTTTGTAAATAAATTAAGTCTAAATCCTTCAAATAACCAAACACATAAACATATAAATAAATAAAGTCATTAGCAATGCCGTGTGAGTATTCTTCTGCCAACTTTAACAAACTGTTTTGCATAAAGATCGTATTTACGGCTATGCATTTGGTAATTTGTAAATAAAGTAAGTCTAATTCCAATTTAATAACCAAATACATGAAAAAAATAAATAAATAAAACTATTAACTTGATGCAGTATATACGTATGCAGTACAACAATGACGTATGACTATTCTTCTGCCAACCTCAACTTTTTTGCATGAAGATCGAATTTGGTAATTTTGTAAATAAATTAAGTCTAATTCCTTCACATAACTAAATATATAAACAAATAAAACTATGAACTTGATACAGTATATAATCATGTATACAACAAAGTCTTGTGACTATTCTTCTGCCAACCTCAATGCAATTTTTCGCATAAGATTGTATTTACAGATGTGTATTTGATAATTTTTTAATTAAGTCCAATTCCTTCAAATAACCAAATATAAAAACAAATAAATATAATATGAACTTGATATGTATACAATACAACAATGCCATATGACTATTCTTCTGCCAACCTCAACAAACTTTTTCAAATAAAGATTGTATTGACAACTATGTATTTGGTAATTTTTTAAGTCTAATTCCTTCAAATAACCAAATACATAAGCAATTAAATAAATAAAACCATTAACGTGATACTGTATATAGGTATACGACAATGCCTTTTGACTATTCTTGTGCCAGGCTCACAAACTGATTAAGTACACGGTTTGAATTTACTGCACCAGCCAAGTAGGTCGAAAACTTGGTGATAATAAATTATTAATTACTTATTGGCCCTCTGATGTAACTCGGAACGACATTTTATGAGAACCCCCTGTACAAATCTTCCAACCCGGAAATAATAGAACCCTAAGGGCTATTTCTATATATAACCATAAGAATTTAGAATATAATACAGATACAATAGTAGGTAAAAAAAATATAATATAATATAATAAAATATAATTCCATACTTGTGTTCCTTGTATGTCAGGAGAGGTGACTACATTTCATAGAAATGGGGTCAGTACTCAAGGAAACACAACTGTTCTTACCAGAAAAAATTTCAAAACAATATATCTTTAATGATTGATCATAAGACCATCATTTTAAACTATTTGCCTTTATAAGTCTACTCTTTCATTAGTCCACATGACATTGCAACTAACATAACTCATACTCCCAAGGAACAGAAAAAGCAACATAACTTTACTGAATTTATTCTTATACTAGTACTTATTCCTAATTATACTGAAAAATACCTTGTTGCTGTCCTTCTACATCTGGTACATGAAATATATTTAGAGTTTGTTGCGTTGTATTATCACCATTAGGAGCAGCTGGTTCAAAGGTATGGTATTCTGTCCCACTAGGCGTTTCATCTTGCGTATGAGGTTGCGTTAATACTTGGGAGGGTTGACTAAGATTCTGAGGAGGATGCTGATGTTGGTGTTGCACGTGGAGTGGAGGCGGTGGCGGCGGCTGCGGTGGTGGTGGTGGCGGCTGATGGTGATATTGAGATATTACAGTAGCAGTTTCTGTAGCTGCAGTAACAACTTGAGCTTCAATATCACATTTTTTAAGTTTATGCTGCTGTTGGAGATGCTGCCGTACTCCTTGAAGCCATCTGTAAGGAAACAAATAAGAAAATATAGATTTTAATACAATATTCATATAACACTCAATAAAAATTACATATTGATAAAATATTCCTCTAAAACCCACAACTGTTAGTAAAGAACAGAGATAGAAAAAGTACATCCTCTGCTGAAAATTATTTTTCTATCAAAATGTGCTGAGGTATGGGAAAAATATGATTTTGGAACAGGTTATGCTCTGCATAACTTCCCTACCTCTCTTCTTCAAAAAGTATGGAAATAAAGGATGATTTTGGTCAACACAAATAATTATCTTTCACCATTGCCATATGAATGATATGTTACGTTCTGCAGTAATAAGTCCATACTAACTATTAACTTACCTGAACCACTTTCCACAAAGACGACACTTATATTTTGACTCGGCACTGTGAGTCTGCATATGTTTCTTGACACTGTCGTGCCAAGAGAATTTTTTACCACACAATTCACACATGTATGGCTTTTCTCCGGTATGGACCCTCATGTGCTCATTGTAGTGGGCTCGATGGTAAAATCGTTTTAAACATATTTCACACTGAATATTATATCTGCAATGAAATGAATATTCATCATCATTATGAATATTGTAAATATTATAAACAAATGACTCCAATGGGGACAAGTGTGGATTTGAAAGGTCTTTCACTCTACGACTTACCTCTGCATCCACTCCTTGATACATGCGACCCCAGATACTAAAAACTCTCAACTTCTTCAGGCAACTCCCCATTCACTCCTACGTTCAATCTGCCAATATTCGCTCCTCGGGAATCTCATTACCTTATTTTTACCAATATTCACTTGCAACTTCCTTCGTTCACACACCCTAACAAATTCAGTCACCAAATGATTCACTTCATTCTCAGATCAGCCACCAGTACAGTATCACCAGTACAGTATCATCTGCAAATGGCAACTGATTCAATTTCCACAACCTTCTATTCTCACCCACTAGTTCCAAACCTCTGTCTAATACTCTTCCATTACCACTCCATCCATATACACACAAAACAAACATGGAGACTTTACACAACCTTGACGTAACTCTGAATTCACCTCAATCCAATCACTCATACCATTCCCGACTCTCACACATCCTCTACTATTCATGTAAAAACTCTTCACCCCTTTCAACAAACTTACACTTATTCCACACAGTCACAACACACTCCACAACCCCTCTCTATCAACCCTGTCATAGGCTTTCTCTAAGTCCATAAAAGCCTAAAAAATGTCCTTACCTTTCTCCAAGAACATCTCATACACCTGTCTTGCCACAAACAACTGATCCACATATCCACTTCCTCTCCTGAACCCACACTGTTCTTCCCCAATCAATCACTCAGCGCCTTTCCTAATTCTCTCAATTAACACCCTTCCATATACCTTAACAATTATGCTCAACAAACTAATTCCTATAAAGCTACTACAGTCATACTTATCTCCTTTCCCTTTGTAAAGTGAAACTACACATGCAATCCTCCAAGCATCGGAGACCCTCCCTTTCCTGAGACATACATTCAACAACCTAACCATCCATTTTACTAATGCCTCCCCACCTTTTGACAATCATTCATCATAACCCCTATCCATCCCTGGTGCTTTATCTGCTTCCATTGCTCGGCGTCTAATGTACCTCCTCTTCTGATATTTCTCTATCATTCTCATTGCCTAACATTGGCATTCTCCATTCATTTCCCATAGCCACAATCCTTGCCTCTCTATCATCTTCCTCATTTTGCAGTTTTTTTAAATATTAAGCCAGTATTTCTCTCACCTTTTTCATCTACTAGAATTGATCATCTGCTCAGTTGACCCTCGCCTCCCAACCAGACTCACCTTTCTTCACTACTTTTACTTCCTACCAAAACATCATTTTTCTCCTTTCATAATTCTCTGACAAGCATCAACCTCACCTTACATCCGCTTCTCTCTTTGCCTCTCTCACCATGCACTTTGCTAGCCTCCTCTTTGCACAATACCTTTCATATGCCTCTACATTACCTACCTGCAACCATACCTCAAATACCTGCTTCTTTTCAGCCACTACTGCACTCACCTGCTCATTCCACCATTCACTACATTTCCTTTTACTTCCACCAGTGTCTCCTTCAGCACACTGCCATAGCACACTTCACGACTTCCTCCTTGATACAACCCCATTCTTCTTCCACTCCCTCCTCCACTTTCTCTATCACTGCACTTCACACATTCCTAAGACTAGCCTTATACCCACAGTCTTTCTCTTTCTTATTCATTTCACTCACTTCTCCTCTTTCTCAACTTTTCTCCCACTCTCACTCTACTTTCCACTAAACAATGATCAGATATTCCACCACTAGCTCCTTTCAGTACATTCACATCGAATACTCTTCCAATCACTCTCCTGTCAACCCCAACATAATCCATTAATGCTCTGTCAACTACTCTACCATTATCTATTCTGACCCACGTATACTTGTGCACATCCTTTTTAAATGCAGTATCAACTCTTCTCAATATATAATTCTATCTTTTCTCTCTACTCTCATTCCTACCGGGTACACCATACTTCCCAATTACAAAATCCACTGGCTTATTCTCTACTCTAACATTCAAATTTTCCATCAACACCATATTCACACTCATTACTAAGTCTTCCACACACTCGTTCAATTTCATAAAAAATTCTTCTTTCTTCCTCACTTCTTTCATTGCCAGGGCCATAAGCCCTTACAAACTATTATTGCAGATGATACTTTCTTATACTCTACCACACAGTTATTTATCTCTTCATTTACCAACAGAGCCACTCCCTCTCCCTCTCTCAATTCCAGACACCCTACCAACCACGCTCCCAAATGTCTCGTCACCATTCCCTTTTATCTTAGTTTCGCTCAGTGCAAGGACAGCCATCTTCCCCTTAACATACTCCCTATCACCTCCCTCTTACTACCACTTACACCACAACCAAACACATTCAGAGACCCAATTACTAGGGTTCAGGCTGGATCTCTCCTGCCAGAATACCCCCGCATTTCTTGGCCATTCATTGGATGAAAAATACAGTGGAGGGGATTCCTAGTTCCCCCGCTCGGCCCCATTTAGTCGACTTTTACGACACGCAGGGAAAACGGAGGAAGTATTCTACCCTTTCCTCATATATATATATATATATATATTTTTTTTTATTTTTTTATTTATTTATTTTTTTAATAAATAAATAAAATACAGACTGAAAGAGGTAAGGATATGCAGGCTATGAAATGACGAGGCCTTGAGGCACTGTTGCCTCCCTTCTTCTGTTCAGATATTTTCATTGGGAAAAGGCATTATGTTGGAGTAAAACTAAAATTTACCTTTTTTCATGTTGTGATCTTATATGGCACAAGAGAGAAGACTTGTCAGTAAATGACCTCTGGCACTGGCTGCATTCATACTTGCAGTCTGAAATATTGTGCTGTCATTATTTGCCTGATATAATAAGCTACAATAGCTATATGCCAACACATACTATAAATTAAATACTCAACCTCAACTCAGGAATAAGATATGCTAGTCAGTATCAGTATTTAAAGTACTTGCATTGCTCTCTATATGACACTAAAAACTTGATCAACAATCTAAGTGTTTATGCAAATCTTAATTCTTCCAAGAACAGATACATGGTAATAAGTGCAAAAAATATAGGTATATCGATAATTTATAAAGAAGGTAAAATAACGTTTTCAATTCTACAATTTGATATATTACCACATGTTACAGGCAAACAAATCTCTAAGAAAGACAATTACTTTCATGCTTCTTTATGTGTTGCTTCAAGTTGAATGGTTTTTTAAAATATGCATGACAATAGGGACAGGTATGCAGTAAACGATCATGACTGTGCATGTGTTTCTTCAGATGGTTTTCCTGTAAAAAAAAAAAAAAAAAAATTAAATGTAGCAGTATTTTATTCTCTTCATCCTGATGAGCCGAGCTGTGCCCACAATGATATCTGGTGCTGGATCTTGCATTAAAATTATATTTAAAAAAATACACAACAAATCTTTCAACTAAAATGCACGTACTATAGTCCCCTTCAAAGGACAGCACACTACTTCATTTCTAGTTCACAACCAGAAGAAAATTGTTTGCCACTGTACGTGTCACAATCAATGTCCATTCAGGTTTTAACTTGGGGCATTAAGTCTGGATTACCTTCCTTACACCCCACAAGAAACATTAAACTGACACTGTATTACAGTAGTTGCATCCCATAATGAATACATTCAGATATTTTACATTATACTGGCAAGCATGAATGTATGTGTGACATCAAACTCTAGCAGTTATTTTTTCCAAACAATATTTATGAGCCAACATTATCTATACCTTTTGCTTGAACAAATTTCAAGGCTAACACATTTCACACCAATATAGTTGAAAGTTCATATCTCCCAATTTTATAAGAAACACTTTCAAAGGTACCTTATGAATACTTAGCAAGCCAAAAAGTACCGTGGTATTTAATTTTATTTATTCCTTTATTCTATCCATCCCTGGTAGTGGAGGAGAGAGAATATCACCCTAGTATTCCCTGCATGTTGTAGGAGATGACTAAAAGTGACAAGAAGAGGGCTGGCAATACCTCCCTCTTTAAACAATTTTTAAAATCACACTCCAGAAGGGGTGAGGACTGTCAGGAAAGTTCAAGCCATTTTATCCGAGTTTTCTAGCTACAGTTATCATCCTACTACTTCCCTGAGAAACAGTGTTTCATCAGGGGGGACTGGGAGAGAGGTGCTTTATGGAAAGTAAAGCATGCTTTTGAGTCTCCAGCAGCATGTGAAGAGTACCAATGCAAGGCTGTATCTCCTACAACCAGCATTAAGTCACTTTTCTGGAGTGCTCAGAACTAAGTTTCAGCTAAATATTTATGAGGGTGATCTGATATATAATATCTAAAGACAATCGTTCTTGTCTGCATTTTATGTGTCACTAGTAATCCCCATTTGAAGGATGGTGAGCTAAGAAGGTTTGAGGTTGGAGCATGGGATTTAAAGTTGGATGCCCTTGCTAATATATCATAGTGGGCTTGAAGATGAGTTTGTCATTTACTGGGTCGAGCTCTCTTTAAACACAGCGCTAGTGCTGTCACTAAAGGTTGAATATTCAAACTCGAGGAAACTTAAGGATAATTTGCTTTTCCCTCCTCATTCACTTCCCATTACCTGATCATGTCCAATCCTCATTCTTTTCTACAAGCTGATTAGGGAGATAAGGGGAAAGAAAAGGGGTTCCTGGGCTGCATGAAGATCTAGAAAAATGAATTTTTCCCTACTTAGCACATCTCTTTTCATTCTGTCTCCATAAATCTTTTCAATATTATTATTAAAAGAACACAGTTGTTGTAGTGCTTCAGATCTCTTTCTTTCTTCACTATGTTGGTGTTTGCCCTTTTATGTAACTATTATTCCCCAATCAAATGGAGGGTGGACACAGACAGGATGGAGCTGAGGAATTAAGGTAGATGCCCTTCCTAACACCACGAGATGGGCTCAAACATGGATTACCACTTCCCAAGACATGTGCTCTAACCACTGTGTTATCTGCAAAATATATATTTTTGTAAGGAAAGTATGGTGCTTTCTGGTTCGGACAATTAGACTTTATATCATAAACTTGGAAGTTTGCTCTCTTTATGAACATATGCGAGACACTCACCCATTTTGGTAAACAGAAAAGTTAAAAGGAGTACAAGGGTACAGACAACGTAACCAAAATGGGTAATTGTATGAATATCTCTAACATCAAGATTACATAAAGCAATAAATTAAACTTTAGCAAATGCAACAGCTAGGCAATAAATTTACCTGATCTACAGTGAATTGTCTCTACAGAATTACATTGTCTACAAACGTTAGTTAGTGCGAGAATTTTTAGCCTGTCTTGATGGATTACAAAATTTTTTGTAGAAAGTAATTTCAGTATTTTATTTGGTATTCTAAACGATTTTACAAAATTTTTCTAAATTATGAGATGCTAAGCCTACTTGTAAGTGAGATTCCCATGAAGGCAGCATAAAATGTGCATAAACAGACAATTCGGCGATGATCACTTCATTTTGTTGGGATTTCTCTTAAAATAATGGTACCTATCTTCTACCTTAGCATAGGTCAAGCAATGTCATGTGACATTTTTCCTTTACATTATTTTAAGCTCTGGAGTGCTGGTAGCAAGCAAAATTTTATTATTATTATTATTTTTATTATTATTAAAATTATTATAAGCCAAGCAACAAGGCCAACTGGGAGAAGTCAAAGAATGTAGATGGTTCAAGCATGCAATGCAACTTGGTGAGTAAAAGGAAAAAAGAAAATAGAACAAAATAAATTACTGTATACAAATTGGTACAACTCAGTATTGCAATACTGGCATGTTAGCAAGGAGAATTAGGACAGGATGCTCTCTTAAAGAGATATGGATGAGGGAGGAAGAATGCGGTACACTCAACCCTCAATGTAACAGACTTCATTTCAATGCATTTCGGATTTAATAGACAAAATCTGGACAGTAAGTTCAGTATTTTTCAGTTGTGATACCATTAGAAAAGAGCCACTGCTTCAAGAGAGAGAGTGAGATGAAAATCACTTTGGGCTACCATCAATTCAGTGTATCAGTAATAATAATACTGTAAAAAAAAATAAATAAATAAATAAATAATAATAATAATAACAACAATAATATTAATAATAATATTAAAAACAATAATAATAATAGTAACAATAATAATAATATGTGTGCATGAGAGAAAGAGAGAGAAATGAAAAGTGCTTAAGGCTAATGTTTGCTTTTGGCTCACAATACAGGGAGTCCTCAAATAACATCAGGGTTCCGTTCCTGAGAGCTGCAATCAGAAGTATTACTAATACGATTGGGAGGCAGAGTAAAGTCTGTAAAGAGCGAACACAACGAGAGAGCAGACAAAAACAATAGACACAATATGGTGGACGGGAATAAACTGAGAGTTGTTCTTCTCCACTCCTGATGCTGTGTGAAGCCTATTTCTTACACTACGCTCAACAAACTATTTTGAAAATCGTATTTACAGCTATATGTTTGGTATTTTTCTTTTTAAATTCAATATAATTTTTCAATATAACCAACTGTATATAAAATATAAATAAATAAAGCCATTAACTTGATAAATACAAATACAGTACAGCTGTGCTTGCTAGCTTTGTATTTGTGTGTATTTCGAATAAAATCGTATTTACATGTGTAGGATTTTTTTTTTAAATTCAATATAATCACTCAAAAATAGCTTCACACCTCAGGTCAGGTAGACAGTCATTTGGCATAATCTTCTTAATGAGATCTTAAACGATTGCCAGGAGGATCCAATATGGGATTAGCTTCAGACCTTGGGTCAGGAGGACAGTCATTTAGCATAATCTTCTTAATTAGGTTTTAAAGGCAATTTTAAAAATCCTCATTAAGAAGATTATGCCAAATGACCATCCACCTGACCCGAGGTCTGAAGCTAATCCCATTATGGATCCTCCTGACAATTGTATTTACAGCTTATAAGTTGGATATTTTTTTCTTTTTAAATTCAATATAATTTTCCAATATAACCAACTGTATATAAAAAAATAAATAAATAAAGCCATTGCCTCTATAAATACGATTACAGCTGTACATGAAAGTATAAATAAAATTGTATTTATAGCTATATGTTTGGTATTTTTTCTTTAATTTAAATATAAATATTCAATATAACCAAAGCTTTATATAAATAAATAAAGCCATTAACTTGATAAATACAAATACAGCTGTGAATTTGAGTGTAAATAAAATTGTATTTATAGCTACGTGTTTGGTATTTTTACTTTTAATTTCAATATACTATATCAATACACTGTACAAACAAATACTGTATATAAAAAATAAATAAATTAAGCTATTACCTTGATAAATATGAATACAGAACAGCTGTGTTTGCTACTTTTAAGTTATATGGAGTGTTTGTAACGGCTTCACATATTATGACAGCTGCGTTTGTATTCGTGTGTACAGTGCTCCCTCATAAATCGCTGGGGTTCGGTTCCGGGACCCGCTGCGATAGGTGAAAAATCGCGGATTAGGAGCACCATATTTATAGGTATGCTACATTTATTTTTACCTTTACTGTATAAACCCTCCCTGCAATATAACCAACTGTATATAAAAAAAATAAATAATTAAAGCCATTACCTCTATAAATACGAATACTTTTCCCTACTGTTACATTGCAACCATTCCTCAAAAGCCCTCTTTTTCTCTTCATTCCACCACATGCGGCTCCTCCTCATGCCACCTCCAACAAACCTCTTTCCACACACATCACTTGCATGTCCCACAAAACCTTCTTTCATCAACCCCCATTCCTCCTCTAACTCCCCAACTTCTCTTTCTTTCACCCTGTCATATGCCACTTTCAACCTGTCCTGATATTCCTGTCTCTTCTCTGGCTTTTTCAACTCTTCCACCTTCATTACTTCCCTTTTACATCCCCCCACATTATTTCCCCACTCTTTTGCTACTACCACTTATGCTTCAACCAAAAAATGATCAGACATCCCAGCAGCCACACCCCTAAATTCATGCACATCTTTCACTCTACCAATCATGCTCTTTGCTACCAACACATAATCCATCAATGCTCTTTCTTTCACTCTTCCATTTGCCACTCTCATCCATGTATACTTATTTATTAACTTCTTGAAAAAACTATTACCTATCACCAACTCTTGCTCCACACACATATCTAACAGTCTCTCGTCACTCTAATTCCCACCTGGTACCCCCATACTTTTCTACAACACCTTCTACCTCTCCATCACCCACTCTGGCATTCAAGTTACCCAACACAACTACATAGTTCCTTTTACTCAGACCATCCACACACCTAGTTAACTCATTCCAGAATTCATCCTGCTCCTCCTCACTTCTCTCACATCCTGGCCCATATGCACTACCAAAAGCCCAACATTCCCTACCTATCCTAATCCTCACCCACATCAGCTTGGATGACACTTCTTTCCATTTCCCATCTTATTTACCATCCATTCACTCAGAAATAATGCCACACCTTCTCTCACTCTCCCCCTTTCAACCCCCGACACCCTACCTGTCACCTCACCAAATGCCACTTCTCCTTTTCCTTTCATCTTCGTCTCACATATCCATCCTCCTCATACCAAACATATATCCAATCTCACATCTTTTGCTCTCTATCGTACTACAACCACGCATTTTTAGACACCCCAAAACTAGAGTTTGGGGAGAAGTTACTCTCCCCTCTACTCCCCTTCTTCTTTGACGTCTCGCGGGAGGTTAATACAAGGGGGGTTCCCCCTGTACACTTTTAGTCGCCTCTTTCGACACGCAGGTAATACGTTGGGGCTATTCTGTGATGTTGAGCCCACCACCACAGGGCACATATAAAAATAATAATAATAATGATAATAATATTAAACCCCCATATATATATTTTTTTTATAAGTGTGACACTGGGACAGACAAGAAAATTGCCCTCATCAATAAAGGCTGGGGAACTAAGAAAACATTATGACAAAGGAAGAGTAAAGGTTAAAAGAAAAGGCAGAGATGAGGTCATGATACATAATAGGAAAAGGATAGGCTGAAAGAATAGTTAAAGTACTGAGGACGTAGAGATATGGTAGGATTAGGCCGAGATGACGACAAATCTGCTATTTGAAGGAAGATAGGTTATAAAAATTAGGAGAAACAGAAGGAGAAAGAGAGTTCCAGAGTCTGTAGGTAGATGGGAAGAAATAGTTGCTGCACCGACCAATCTGCGAGCTACAAATCTACACATTGTACCTGTGAGATGAGGCCGCTTGGCGAGTGTTAAGCGCCCTCAACATTGGGCGAGGGATGCAACTCGCCAACTCATCAGAGCAGCATAGAAAGTAATAGTGATAGAAAAAAGAGAGGGATGATAACTTACGGCAAAGAGAAAGAGAATCTAGATTGGAAGAGAAGGGTCATTAATGAGTCTGAGTGCCTTAGATTCAACCCTATCAAGGAGATAAGTATATGAAGTAGCACCCCCAATATGCGAGCAGTATTCTACTAGGGACGGATAAAACCTTTATAGATTTTAAGTAACTGTATAAAGGAAAAGTAATGACAAAAACAAACCATAACCCCCAATTTCTTAGATGCAGATTAAAATTTGGATTATGTGATTCCTCCAAGACAAGTTATAGGATATCAGGATTCCTAATACAGTGTATGCTAATAGTATTAATAGGGCAAATTGCGTTAGTTTCAAATAGAATAGGGTTATCAGGAGGAGAAGATAAAGTGATAGCCAGAAACTGTCTCGGAGGTAGCAAATTTGACTAAATTTTTGGTGCCCCACTCAGATACCTTCTGCAAATCAGAGCTGATAGTAGTAGAGAGAGTGATACGAGACTGATTACGAGTAGCAGATGAATGTTGTGAAGAAAAGGCAGAGGAAAAATGAGGGGCAGAATCGTCGACAAAAGCATGAAGAGAGGAGGATGGGGTCTGAAGAAGATTATTGCGGGAATGCTGCAGGCTTTATGTTAAAGCCAGATCTTATCTACAAGTCAAAGAACCCTAGGGCTTTGAAGAAAAAGAACAAGAATCTGCTGCCAGTGTATTGGATGCATAACCCTATGGCCTGGATCACGAAAAGCCTCACATAGGACTGGTTTTACCAATGCATTTTCCCTCAGGTCCGAGTTTATCTTGCGGAGAAGGGCCTTGACTTTAAAGTCCTTCTTTTGATGGATAATGCTGGTGGCCACGCGACTGATCTCCATTATGATGGTGTTCAGATAGAATTCCTGCCACCATATAAAACATCACTGATTCAGCCTATGGATCAAGGCATTATTCGTGCTTTCAAGGCCCTCTACACACGAAATGCTATGGCGAACCTGGTTGAATCCATGGACGCGGACAAAGAATTCGCACTGAAGGCATACTGGTGTAACTACATGATTGCTACATGCCTTCAAAATATTTAGAATGCAATCAAAGAGATGAAGTCAGCCACAATCAAATCAATGCCAGCTGGAAGAAATTGTGGCCCGAAGTCATCTACGACTGCCACTCGCAACCATTGACTGATGAAGACTTGGAGTAAATAACAAAATCAGCAAGCGAAGAAGAAGAAGAGCAAGAAGCGGAAATGCATGATGAAGTCGAAGAACCTGGCCTTACACTCGAACAGCTGGCAGCCATGTATAACATGGCCAAAGAACTCCAACAACTGTCGCAGGAGCATGACGATGATATGGTTTGTTCGGTGCACTTCTGCAATATTATCGACGATGATATGACTCCTTACAAGACCATCTTCGCACAAAAGAAGAAAACAGCAACAGCAACTCCCCATTGCAATGTTCTTCTCTCACAAAAAGCAGCCGTAAAGCTGTCATTGGATGTGGAGTATTTGACTGTGGAGTATGTAAACGTCATCATCACGTCATTCACAGTAAGCTTACCTATCACGTTCGTATAAATTTACGCGTGCGCGCTGATATTAATAAAGTAAAGGGTGCTTTGTTAACAGTGCAGGGAGGGTTTATACAGTAAAAGTAAAAATAAATGTAAAATACCTATAATAAATATGGTGCTCCTACTTTGCGGATTTTCACCTTTCGCGGTGGGTCCCGGAACCGAACCCCCGTGATAAACAAGGGAGCACTGTATATTGAATTGATTTATAAAAAAAGAAAATACTATCTTTAAGGAAGAAACATCCATGACGTAAGCTGCAAATGATTTCTAGAAGTATTTTCATATATAAAACTGAATACATAAATAAGTGTCAAAACAAAAAAACAAAAGTTAATGAAATAAAAGACCTACCCCAGCAAACCTCTCTTTACATATTGAGCAGACTATATTCTTTGGTTTTCCAGAGGAATCGGTTACAGGTTTTTTCTTTCTCTTTCTTTTCACAACTGGAATTTGTTGCCTTTCCATTTCCTACGGAAAAAAAGATCTATTATTAACAAACTACTAATCATAAACACACTAGTCTCAATGCATTTCTGTAACTTGTTCTCAATATATTTTTCAAAAGTGAAAATGGTATAAAAAAAAAAAAGATTATTTAAATAATTAATAGTTAATATTTGATCAAGCAACAGTATATATTCTACATTATTTTTTCTATCAACACGGTAGAGATAATATTGTACCTGACCTCATCAGTCATGGATTAAAGTGGCAATATTACATGCATACACAACAGCTACAATCCCACTTATAAGGGGGGGTGGTCGAGTTAAAACACATACATTTATATGAAGTTAATATCTCGATCACTTATCTCTTTTGTGATAAAGGGTTGCCACATCTCACCCCTACCACTCTGCTTGGGTAACCCAAAGGTTAAGAGGGCAATATTATCAACGTAAGTTTCTTTGACATTCTTACTTACCGCCTTGAAACCATAATTTTTGTGGCTTAGTTTTTCTATGGCATGAATATGAGTAATGAAATACAGTGGGTCCTCGAATAATGTCAATCCGAGTTAAGTCTTTTTGCCATTACGTCAAAGGCCAATAAATAATTAATAAATTAATTTTTCAACCTACCTGACCGGTGTGGTAAATTCAAACCTCGTGTGCTGAACAGTTTGTGAGTGTGGAGGACAAATACACAGCTAGTAGTGTTGCTGTATTCATATATATCAAGTTAATGGCTTTATTTATCTAATTATTTATATACTTGGCTATATTGAAGGATAACATTGAATTTAAACAAAAAACAAACACATAGCTGTAAATACAAATTTATTCGAAAAACTCAGCTAGCAACATAGCTCAATTTGTATTTATCAAGTTAATGGCTTTATTTATTTAATTATTTATACTGAAGGATCATACTGAATTAAAAAACAAAAACAAACACATAGCCGTATATAAGAGTTTAATCGAAATAGTTTGTAGGGCGTTGTGTAAGAATACAGTGTCACACGGCATTAGAAGAGGAAGAAAAACCACAGCTCAGTTTATTCACGCACGCCACATTGTGCCTAGAATTTTTGTCTGCTATTTCGTAGTGTTCGCTCATTACAGACATTACTATGGCTACCAAGGGTATTAATGACAGTTCTGATGGCAGTAGTACGAAGAAAAGAAAAACCATCACCATGGAAATTTAAATTGAATTGGTAAACAGTGCTGAAACGGGAGAATCTTCTACATACACTGGCTGCAATCTCGGAATAGCCCGTACGACCAAGGCAATGATCATCAAATACAAAGATTGCATCCACGACCAATTGAAAAGTTCGACTCTTATGATGTCCACTGTGATCACAAGGCAACGTAGTTGCCTTATGATTGAGATGGAGAGATTGCTAGTGCAAAATATATATATATATATATATATATATATATATATATATATATATATATATATATATATATATATATATATATATATATATATATATATATATATATATATATATATATATATATATATATATATATATATATATATATATATATATCCCCTTATTGTTTTCTTTTTTTGATGTCGGCTACCCCCCAAATTAAAGGGGGAAACAGCCAAGATATATATATATATATATATATATATATATATATATATATATATATATATATATATATATATATATATATATATATATATATATATATATATATATATATATATATATATATAGTCACCTAGTTCTTAGAATAACACGAAGATAGGTTCTTAGAAGTACCGCATATTGTAATTTTCGCGTAATGTAATGAGTCATTTTCCATAAGATACACTGATAATGGGAATAGATACGTTCCACAACCATACATAGACACACTATACCAAAGATATAAGATAGGTAAAACATATTTTATAAGTATATAACAAAGCAGAAAGACCTGTAGTTATTTATATTAACATGCAAATAGTGTACAGTATAAAAGATATACAGATTTACTGTACAGTAAACAAATTAATGCACTCTATTATGAAGTGGGCAACAGGCATACACTGGGAGGTGAATGGTGGCGGTGAGCCCAAGGATGCAAATGCACTGACGCCTCCGTATCAGCTGATGCACCCTCGCACGATAATTTCCTGACGATATTATATCGCAAGTTTATTTGCTGTTTGTTCTTAATGCTTTTTTCAATTCTCTTCATAGTATTCGATCGCATTAAATGGTAGAAGAGGAGGAGGATGCGGGAGAACGAACCTCAATCTGCAAACGTTTTGGCGCTTCCGTATCAGCTGATGCACCCTCGCATGCTATTTCCCTGACGATATTATATCGAAAGTTTGTTTGCTGTTTGTTCTTATTGCTTTTTTTCAATTCTCTTCATAATATTCGATCGCATTAAGTGGTAGAAGAGGAGGAGGATGCGGGAGAACGAACCTCTATCTGCAAACGCTTTGCAGCTTCTGTATCAGCTGATGCACCCTCGCACGCTATTTCCCTGACAATATTATATCGAAAGTTTGTTTGCTGTTTGTTCTTAATGCTTTTTTTCCATTATCTTCATAATATTCGATCGCATTAAGTGGTAGAAGAGGAGGAGGATGCGGGAGAACGAAACTCTATCTGCAAACGTTCTGCCGTTTCCGTATCACCTGATACACCCTCGCAAGCTATTTCCCTGATGATAATAGGTGCGACCCTTCATGTTTTCCGAAACGCTGATACCGGTATCATATTTTATATGATGCAATACTGTGAGTTACATGTTAATATTTATGTTTTTTTACTATTTTTTACTGTTTTATTATTCTTAGGCTACGAAATACTCTTTTTTTATCAACAAGCTAATGAAAATACTGGAAATTTTAATATGCAATACCCAGAAAATCTGAGATATAACATACATATGATTGCCAAAAAAGGTCCGTGATGCACTAAATTCGCAGAAGGTGAATTGCGATATAGTGAGGGATTACTATATATATATATATATATATATATATATATATATATATATATATATATATATATATATATATATATATATATATATATATATATATATATATATATATATATATATATATATATATATATATATATATATATATATATATATATATATATATATATATATATATATATATATATATATATATATATATATATATATATATATATATATATATATATATATATATATATACATATACATATACATATACATATACATATACATATACATATACATATACATATACATATACATATACATATACATATACATATACATATACATATACATATATATATATATATATATATATATATATATATATATATATATATATATATATATATATATATATATATATATATATATGCAGTGCTCCCTCATTTATCGCGGGGGTTCGGTTCCGGGACCCGCCGCAATAGGTGAAAAACTGCGAAGTAGGAGAGCCATATTTTCTTTTTTTTTCTTCTTCTTTTTAATGATTGTGACACTAAGATGGGCCAAAAAATAATAAAATAAAACAGCCTTTATCGGGCCTGGGTACAAAGAATACAAAGAAAAGAGAAACAGAGATGGAGAGTGTAATGACCTGTCAGATGTGAAGGGATTATAAAAGATGTGTAATGAATATCCAATTCTCTGCTGGCTTTTAATATACCTCTGCATTACTTTCATGATGTCTATTCCAAAAATTCAAATTAGATATTATTATTATTATTATTGGTGACAATAATTTTCCTTTGATGATGATTGTGGAGATTATCATTATTTTTATTATTATTAATAATATTACGAGTTTGTCATTAAACCATTATTTTTACAATAAATAATGTAGTTTCAGTTGAATGAACTAGAGTTAATTAAAGATGTGTGTGTGTCTCTCTCTCTCTGTCAACGTCTTTCTCCATTTACTGTCATCAACTTTCATTTCCTCTTTTTCATATTTATCATAGGTATTTTACATTAATTTTTACCTATACTGTATAAACCCTCCCTGCACTGTTAACAAACCACCTTTTACTTTATTAATAACAGCGCGCAAGCGTAAATTTATATGAATGTGATATTATGAAGATTGAAAAAAGCATTAAGAACACACAGCAAACAAACTTTCGATAAAATATCGTCAGGGAAATAGTGTGTAGAGGATATATATATTTCATTTAAATTTCCCATGAACAGTACGATATACGTTTTCTTTGAACATATTGCATAAGTTTTCTATTTCTCTCAGGTGACACTATTTACATTAAGATTTCGTGCAGATAGATAGAATAATGTTTAGAACCAAGGAATATTAATAATACTATAATCTTGAAAATTAGATAAACCCCAAATAGGGTAAGTAAATAAATATTTTATGAGTAAGATATTAGGCAAACAAAAAACAAACAAACATTGATTTCCATTTTTATACAATGGTTATTCTTCTAAGATTAAAAGTGACTTATAAGTGGACATTATTATTATCATTATTATTGTTAGTATTATTATAATTATTATTATTATTATTATTATATAGAAAATTAGAGATGTACACTAAAAAAAAGTTTGTTTCATTTTTGTATAAAGAGATAATAGAATACTAACCAAGAAAAGGATACTATATAATAAACTAAGACAGCTAGATAGATAGAAAGACAAATATACAAAGATGAACAAAGGAAGATATACAAAAATAAAAGAAGCAAGTTAATGTATAAAGGAAGCCACATTGCTGAGATTGGAAACGAGGAGTCAATAATGAGAGAGAGAGAGAGAGAGAGAGAGAGAGAGAGAGAGAGAGAGAGAGAGAGAGAGAGGAGAGAGAGAGAGAGAGAGAGAGAGAGAGAGAGAGAGAGAGAGAGAGAGAGAGAGAGAGAGAGAGAGAGAGAGAGAGAAATCTAATAATAAACTTTCCTCCGTTTTACATTCACTCTCTCTCTTCATTTCCTGATGGAACTTTAAAAGGATGCATCCATTTGCCATCAAAGTAGAGAAAAAAGAAACAGGGGAAGAAGAAGAAATCAAATGAGAATGAGGAAATGAAAGATGACGACAATAAATGGGGAAAGACGTTGAGAGAGAGAGAGAGAGAGAGAGAGAGAGAGAGAGAGAGAGAGAGAGAGAGAGAGAGAGAGAGAGAGAGAGAGAGAGAGAGAGACTACTGTAGGGCAGAACGGAACTCGGGTGTGCGGGACACACACACACTCACACATACACCGTGTGACGATGCCGATCGTCTACCCCCAACAACATAACCCCAACAAATCCCTCCACATTCTCTCTCTCTCTCCAACATGCTATTCTACCCAAGCCCCCAAATTCCCTTTGTTCCAGCCAGCTAGGGAGGGGCACTGTACAGTTATTAAAGCAAATAAACCAACAGATGTACTGTACAAACAATGATGAGCCCTTAATAACAATGATGATAATAATAATAATAATAATAATAATTATAATAATAATAATGATAATAATAATATTAATAATCTCCACAATCATCATCAACGGAACATTATTGTTGCCAATAATAATAATAATAATAATAATAATAATAACATCTAATTCAAATTTTTGGAATAGACATCATGAAAGTAATGCAGAGGTATATTAAAAGCCAGCAGAGAATTGGATATTCATTACACATCTTTTATAATCCCTTCACATCTGACAGGTCATTACACTCTCCATCTCTGTTTCTCTTTACTTTATGTATTCTTCGTGCCCAGGCCCGATAAAGGCTGTTTTATTTTATTATTTTTTGGCCCGTCCTGGCGTCACAATCATTAAATTTTTTTTTCCGCCATAAAAATCCGCGATGCACTGAATTCGCGATAAGTGAACCATGATATAGCAAGGGTTCACTGTATGCATATATATATATATATATATATATATATATATATATATATATATATATATATATATATATATATATATATATATATATATATACAGTGTTCCCCCCTGTATCGCTTTTCTTGGTTCACGTTTTCACTGTACCACGGTGTTTTTTTGGGCAAATTATTATTTTATTTTTTGGGTATATGCAAAAATATTAAAATATTAAAAAAACATATTCTCAGAATTTTCATATTTTTATTGAAAAAAACATATTTCATTATCTAATTGATAAAAAAAAATTTATTTCCCAGCCTATGAATAATAAAACATTAAAAATTAGTAAAAAACATAAATTTAGATAGACAGATAGATACGTTTATTGACCACCTCTTTTCAAAAGTATAAACTTTACAAAAGGAATATTTGGTCCAAATTACAATGAATAAATACAATAGGTTTTGTAGAATCATCAAATAAGTAAATGAATTTTAAATTAATATACATTGTACTAATAACTGAATGATATACGTATGTACAGTATAACTCACAGTATTGCATCATGTGAAATAATGTTCGATAGCGTACAATGTATTGGGGTCGCAGCTACGTGAGCTAGCATATATATTTATATTTCCAGTAGTTTCATGATTTTATTGATAAAAAAAAACGTATTTCTTAGCCTAAGAATAATGAAACAGTAAAAAATAGTAAAAAACATATATACTAAGAGTATTGCAACATGTAAAATACGATTCCGCTATCAGCGTTTCGGACAAAGGCTCGTTCAGTCTAACTCACGTGTGCGCCGTTCACGTTGTGCTTATTAAACGCTTTGCTTGTGTTCGATAGCGTACAATGTATTGGGGTCGCAGCTACGTGAGCTAGCATATATATTTACATTTCCAGTAGTTTCATGATTTTATTGATAAAAAAAACGTATTTCTTAGCCTAAGAATAATAAAACAGTAAAAAATAGTAAAAAACATAAATACTAACAGTATTGCAACATGTAAAATACGATACCGCTATCAGCATTTCGGACAAAGGCTTCCACCATCTTCCATTGTCTCGCCTCACTCGTGTGCGCCGTTCACGTTGTGCTTATTATTATTAATATGTTTAGCTTGTGATTTTTTTACTCGCATATTTTAACCTTTGCAATGCCTCCCAAGCATCCTTCATCTTCTAAGGCTTCTTGTAGTGAGCCTAAGCGGCAAAGGAAAATGTTAACCATAACAGATAAGGTAAGTTTACCTATCACGTACATATAAATTTACGTTGCATGCTGTTATTTACAAAGTAAAGGGTGGTTTTTTAACAATGCAGGGAGGGTTTATACAGTAAACGTAAAAATAATTGTAAAATACAGTGTTACCCCGCTTATTCGCGTTTCTTGGTTCGCGTTCTCACTCTATCGCGTTTTTTTTTTTTTTTTTATAAATTATTATTTTATTTTATGGGTATACGCAAAAATATTAAAATATTGAAAAAAAAAATTTTCCAGTATTTTCATTTTTTTATTGGAAATGTAAATTTACGTTGCTTGCTGTTATTTATAATGTAAAGGGTGTTTTTTTAACAGTGCAGGGAGGGTTTATATAGTTTGTAAACGAAAAAATAATTGTAAATAAGTATGTGTCACGTCATCATCACCTCATTCATCGTAATTTTATCTATCACTTTCATAAAAATTTACGTTGCGTGCTGTTATTTATAATGTAAAGGGTGTTTTTTTAACAGTGCAGAGAGGGTTTATACAGTTCGTGAACGTAAAAATAATTGTAAATGAGTATGTGTGTCACGTCATCATCACCTCATTCACCGTAATTTTATCTATCACTTTCATAAAAATTTACGTTGCTTGCTGTTATTTATAATGCAAAGGGTGTTTTTTTTAACAGTGCAGGGAGGGTTTATGCAGTACGTAAACGAAAAAATAATTGTAAATGAGTATGTATGTCACGTCATCATCACCTCATTCACCATAATTTTATCTATCACTTTCATAAAAATTTACGTTGCGTGCTGTTATTTATAATGTAAAGGGTGTTTTTTTAACAGTTCAGGGAGGGTTTATACAGTACGTAATCGAAAAAATAATTGTAAATGAGTATGTATGTCACGTCATCATCACCTCATTCACCGTAATTTTATCTATCACTTTCATAAAAATTTACGTTGCTTGCTGTTATTTATAATGTAAAGGGTGTTTTTTTAACAGTGCAGGGAGGGTTTATGCAGTACGTAAACGAAAAAATAATTGTAAATGAGTATGTATGTCACGTCATCATCACCTCATTCACCGTAATTTTATCTATCACTTTCATAAGAATTTACGTTGCTTGCTGTTATTTATAATGTAAAGGGTGTTTTTTTAACAGTGCAGGGAGGGTTTATACAGCACATAAACGAAAAAATAATTGTAAATGAGTATGTATGTCACGTCATCATCACATTCACGGTAAGTTTTCCTATCACTTTCATAAAAATTTACGTTGCTTGCTCTTATCTATAATGTTAAAGGTGTTTTTTTAACAGTGCAGGGAGGGTTTATACAGCATGTAAACGAAAAAATAATTATAAATGAGTATGTATGTCACGTCATCATCACATTCACGGTAAGTTTTCCTATCACTTTCATATAAATTAAAGCTTGCATGCTGTTATCTATGAAGTAAAGGGTGGTATGTTAACAGTACAGGGACAGTTTATACAGTGTAAACATAAAAATATATTAAAATATCTATTTACATATAGGCTGATCCTACTTCGCGGAATTCCTGGTTCGCGCCGGGTCCCGGAACCGAACTACCGCGATAAGTGAGGCAACACTGTACCTATGTACATGAGTATGTCATATAAATTTACGCTTGCATGCTGTTATTTATGAAGTAAAGGGTGGTATGTTAACAGTACAGGGAGGGCTTATACAGTTTATACGGTGTAAACGTAAAAATAAATTAAAATATCTATGTACATATAGGCCGATCCTACTCCGCAATTTTCCTGGTTCGCGCCGGGTCCCGGAACCGAACCCCCGCAATAAGGGGGGGAACACTGTATATATATATATAAATATATATATATATATATATATATATATATATATATATATATATATATATATATATATATATTAGTCTCCATGGCAAAATGGTAGCATCAACGACTCTGATGCGGTAGGTCGAGGGTTCACGCCCCGTCACAACTGAGGTTAGTAAGGGCATACACCCAGGGTAACAATTACATCTGCCAAAACAAGTCCTTCGCAAAAAGGCAACCGTCCTAGCCCTTAGTAGAAAAGGGAGTTCGTGACGTAAAAACTAAATCATATATATATATATATATATATATATATATATATATATATATATATATATATATATATATATATATATATATATACACCTTGTTCTCAAAATAACGCCTAGATAGGTTCTCAGAAGTGTCGGGTAAATGGAAAATCGCGTGAAAAAACGAGTTATTTTCCATAGGAAACAATGATAAAGGGCATAGATATGTTCCAAACCTTACATAGACACACCATGCCAAAGATATAAGATAAGTAAAAAAAATATTTTATTACTACATAGCAAAGCAGAAAGCCCTGTATCTATTTTTAAGAGCATACAAAAGATATTCATATTCACCTTACAGCTAGAAATTAACATACATTACTATACTTTATTATGCAGTGGGCAACAGTTATACAGTACACTGGGACATGCATGGTGGCAGTGAGCAAGTAACTTATGTGGTAGAAGAGGAGGAGGATGCAGGAGAACGAGCCTCTATCTGCAAATGTATAATAAGATAAAATAAGAATTATAAATAACCAAAGCAAGACTAAAAAACAAAACAAAAAATAATTATGCAATGCCTAAATCTACCATATGACATTAAAAAAAAATTAATCTACATTCTCTAGAGAGGCACAGAGTCAGGGGGGATATGATTGAGGTGCATAAATGGTTTAAAGGGATTAACAAGGGTGATATTAATAAAGTTTTAAAAATTCATGATCAAACCAGAACTCGTAATGGGTAATGGATTTAATCTTGATAAATTTAGGTTCAGAAGGGAAATTGGTGAAAATTGGCTTGGTAATACCGTAGAGTAATCCTAGTAGGATAATAAATGCCAATACCTTAGACACCTTCAAATGTAGATTAGATAGACATATGACAGAGGTAGGGTGGGCATGAATAGATTAGTGTATATTAGAAAAATCATAAAAAGAAAAATAGAATAAATAAGTAGAGTAGAATAGAATAGGTTAGACATGCTGAAAATATCATTCAAAAATGGAACTGCCTCGTGTGTGCCAGTAAGAATGTTGCAGTGTCCCCTATTCTTATGTTCTTAATATTTTCAGAACACGTGTTTTGCATCCTCCTTCCATTTTCAAATTTGTATCTGGTTTCTGAATGACAAATTTGTTAATAAAATGTATCCAATTACTCTCTCTCTCTCATATTTCTTTACAAAAAACGAATTAAAACTTAGGGTTATTACCTTTAAAATGAGCACTGTAATGAACGTGATTAAGACTAAAGCAATAATTGTATTTACATAGTGAAAAATTTCTACCTAATTCCTGTTTAAGAGAGACATTACAAAGGATTCGTGGAAAGGAAATTAATTTAACGGTCTTTTAACTCATTAACGTTTTTATTAAAAGTGCATTATTATATTTATCATTTGCTGCCCCAAACGACTCATCAGCTTGTAAAGTAACTGATGTATGCGTTGTTTGTAAGACTATTCTCCTTTTAATATAAATATATGCTATATAATGTAAGTGAAATGAAACGAGAGAGAGAGAGAGAGAGAGAGAGAGAGAGAGAGAGAGAGAGAGAGAGAGAGAGAGAGAGAGAGAGAGAGAGAGAGAGAGAGAGAGAGAGAGATCTTTAATTAACTCTTGTTCATTCAACCAAAACTACATTATTTATTGTAAAAATAATGGTTTAATTACAAATTCGTAATAATAATGATATTAATAATAATAATAATAATAATAATAATAATAATAATAATAATAATAATAATAATAATAATAATAATAATAATAATAATAATAATAATAATAATAATCTCCACAATCATCATCAAAGGAAAATTATTGTTAAAAATAATAATAATAATAATGAGAATAATAATAATAATAATAATAATAATAAGATCTAAGGAGAATTTTTGGAATAGACATCATGAGAGTAATGCAGAGGTATATTAAAACCCAGCAGAGAGCTGGATATTCCTTACACATCTTTTATAATCCCTTCACATCTGACAGGGCATTACACTCTCCATCTGTTTCTCTTTACAGCCTGATAAAGGCTGTTTTATTTTATCATTTTTGGTCCATCGTGTTGTCAAAAAAAAAAAAAGGGGGGGGGCATTTTTTGTGAATTCCGAATTTTTTACTATTATTTTTGGGGGGCGTTATTGCAATTTCGCATATAAAAAAATCGCGTATAAAAGGAATAAGGTGTATATACACACCTTGTTCCTTTTATACGCAATTTTTTTATCCACGAAATTGAAATAACGCCCCTCAAAAATAATAGTAAAAACTCGGAATTCGTGAATAACGCCCCCCCCCCAAAAAAAAAAAAAAATTTATTGTGACACCAGGATGGCCCAAAAAATGATAATATAGAACAGCCTTTATCAGGCTGTAAAGAGAAACAGATGGAGAGTGTAATGACCTTTTAGATGTGAAGGGATTATAAAAGATGAGTAATGAATATCCAGCTCTCTGCTGGGTTTTAATATACCTCTGCATTACTCTCATGATGTCTATTCCAAAAATTCTCCTTAGATATTATTATTATTATCATTATTATTATTATTATTATTATTTTTAACAATAATTTTCCTTTGATGATGGTTGTGGAGATTATTATTATTATTATTATTATTAGTAGTAGTAGTAGTAGTATCATTATTATTACGAATTTGTAATTAAACCATTATTTTTACAATGAATAATGTAGTTTTGGTTGAATGAACAAGAGTTAATTAAAGATGTCTCTCTCTCTCTCTTGTTTCATTTCACTCACATTATATAGAATATATTTATATTAAAAGGAGAATAGTCTTACAAACAACGCATACATCAGTTACTTTACAAGCTGATGAGTCGTTTGGGGCAGCAAATGATAAATATAATAATGCACTTTTAATAAAAACGTTAATGAGTTAAAAAACCGTTAAATTAGTTTCCTTTCCACGAATCCTTTGTAATGTCTCTCTTAAACAAGAATTAGGTAGAAATTTTTCATCTTATTATGTAAATAAAATTATTGCTTTGGTCCTAATCACGTTCATTACAGTGCTCATTTTAAAGGTAATAAACCTAAGTTTTAATTCGTTTTTTTGTAAAGAAATATGAGAGAGAGAGAGAGAGAGAGAGAGAGAGAGAGAGAGAGAGAGAGAGAGAGAGAGAGAGAGAGAGAGAGAGAGAGAGAGAGAGAGAGAGAGAGAGAGAGAGAGAGAGAGAGAGAGAGAGAGAGAGAGAGAGTAGTGTCCATTTTATTAACAAATTTGTCATTCAGAAACCAGATACAAATTTGAAAATGGAAGGAGGATGCAAAACACGTGTTCTGAAAATATTAAGAACATAAGAATAGGGGACACTGCAACATGCCTACTGGCACACACGAGGCAGCTCCATCTTTTAATGATATTTTCAGCATGTCTAACCTATTCTATTCTACTCTACTTATTTATTCTATTTTTCTTTTTATGATTTTTCTAATAAACACTAATCTATTCATACCCACCATACCTCTGTCATATGTCTATCTAATCTACATTTGAAGGTGTCTAAGGTATTGGCATTTATTATCCTACTAGGAATACTCTACGGTATTACCAAGCCAATTTTCACCAATTTCCCTTCTGAACCTAAATTTATCAAGATTAAATCCATTACCCATTACGAGTTCTGGTTTGATCATGAATTTTTAAAACTTTATTAATATCACCCTTGTTAATCCCTTTAAACCATTTATACGCCCCAATCATATCCCCCCCTAGCTCTGTGCCTCTCTAGAGAATGCAGATTAAGTTTTTTAATGTCATATGGTAGATTTAGGCATTGCATAATTATTTTTTTTTTCGTTTTTTAGTCTTGCTTTGGTTATTTATAATTCTTATTTTATCTTTAAAATACATTTACGGATAGAGGATCGTTCTCCTGCATCCTCCTCCTCTTCTACCACATAAGTTACTTGCTCACTGCCACCATGCATGTCCCAGTGTACTGTAAAACTGTTGCCCACTGCATAATAGAGTAAAGTATAGTAATGTATGTTAATTTCCAGCTGTAAAGTGAATATGAATATCTTTTGTATACTCTTAAAAATAGATACAGGGCTTTCTGCTTTGCTATGTAGTAATAAAATATGTTTTTTACTTATCTTATATCTTTGGCATGGTGTGTCTATGTAAGGTTTGGAACGTATCTATGCCCTTTATCATTGTTTCCCATGGAAAATAACTCGTTTTTTCACGCGATTTTCCATTTACCCGACACTTCTGAGAACCTATCTAGGCATTATTCTGAGAACTAGGTGTATATATATATATATATATATATATATATATATATATATATATATATATATATATATATATATTCACTCAGTTCGCATGTTACATATTTTTAAAATACGCGAAATTGGAATAACGCCCCTAAAAAATAATAGTACAAAAATGCGAAATACACCAATAATGCCAGCAAACAAAATTTTCATTTTAGTAAATAAAAAACTGCCTCAGAGGCACTTTCCCACCTTGCTGCCATGTGCACACGTTTACATGGGAATTAAGGGGACACCCTGGGTTGGGAGGGAGGGAGGGGGTGAAAAGGACAATTTTCTGGCAACTTTAACGTGTGCTGGTGCCAGGTGTAAACGGAAAGGGTTCTATCTAAACTATAAACAGCAAAAAATTGCCCTTTTATGTAAGTATTCATAGTAAAATAACATCATAAATGACGATGTTTTGATATCCTTTCGTTGTGTTCATTTTATATCAATTTGACTTAGATAATCATTGTTTCTGTCCGATAACTTCATCACTAGGGATGGAAGCAAGTGTTGGAAGAGTGGTATGAGGTGTTATGGTGAGCTCATTTGATTCAGTCGCCCTTTAAGGGTACACCCTGGGTTGGGATGGGGGGAGGGGGTGAAAAGGACAATTTTCTGTTCTACTCATTTCTGGCAACTTTTAACGTATGCCGGTGCCAGATGTAAAAGGAAAGGGCTCTATCTAAACTATAATCAGCAAAAAACTGCCCTTTTATGTAAGTATGAGTAGTAAAATAATGTCATACATGACGATGTTTTGATATCCTTTCGTTGTGTTGCATTTTACTCCAATTAGACTTAGATAATAAGTTTTTGTCCGATAACTTCGTCACTAGGGATGGAAGCGAGTGTTGGAGAGTGGTATGAGGTGTTGTGGTGAGCTCATCTGATTCAGTCGTTCAAGTGAAACGTATCTATGCCCATTATCATTGTTTCTTATGGAATATGACTCGCTACATTACGCAATTTTTACATTACACTTTACTTCTGTGAATCTATCTTTGCGTTATTCCAAGAACTGGGTGTGTATATATATATATATATATATATATATATATATATATATATATATATATATATATATATATATATATATATATATATATATATATATATATATATATATATATATATATATATATATATACCTCACCTAACATCGTTAACTGGTGGCAGGAGACGACTTAGGTCGAAAAACGACTTAAATCGAATTAGCTTGTCTCTAGGCTAGCCTAGATATACAGATTTACTGTAGTAGTAATATAGTTGGGTGGGATATGCCTTTTGCAACAGCTCCCAAGTCTTGGTTTTGCTTTGCTAAATTGTTTGTGTGGTTTTTATTATTTGATTTCTTTTCCTACAAATTCTTTTTATAAATTTTTTCTTTCTTTGATGTTTTTTTCACTACAATATCTAAATAACAATATATTAGCAATTATTTCAATTTTCTTTTCTATATATGGTTGTGTTAAAAAACTATATTCCGTTCTTATTTGTGCATATGCTTCACAAAATAGTAGAAAATGTTCTAGGCTCTCTTCACACGTTGGACAGGTAGTATCTTTATTTTTAAATCTATGTACAGTAAACAATTAATGAACTCTATTATGCCGTTGGCAACAGGCTTAGCATGGGGGCCAGTGTTGCCAGATAAAGCGGATGTTTTTATTTTCAAATGTATGGTACATTTTAAATATAATAATTACAAGATGATAGTACTGTAATTTAAATAAATATGTACTTCATCTTTAAGATACTTGAAATAACTAACCAGCTTACACGTATATTTTTTATATTTATCATTTCTCTCATTTATGTATTCTGGCAACAATGATGGTGGCAATGAGGACAAGGATGCATACGTTTTGTCCCACTTCCGTATCAGCTGATGCGCCCGCACACGCTATTTCCCTGATAATATTATATTAAAAATATGTTTGCTGTTTGTTCTTAATGCTTTTTGTCAATTTTCTTCATAATATCAATTCAAAACAATTGCAGTTTCGCGGGAATGACGAGTGACGACGCCTAACGGTAGATATTGGAACTACTGTACGTATTTTAATAAGATATTTATGTGCTTTTAATCTTATTTATTGTACAATAACATGATTTTCTTTGCTTATGTTTTTATTTACAGCATTGGGATCCATAGCCTCGAACAAAGAAAGTCCTTTTCGATAAATGCAAATGCCTGCTGCATTCTTATTCTTATTATTATTATTATTATTTTCATTATTATTATTATCATTATTATTATTATTATTACTATTATTATTATAACGAGTGACGACGCCTAACGGTAGATATTGGAATTACTGTACGTATTTTAATAAGAGATTTATATGCTTTTATTCTTATTTTTTGTACAATAACATGATTTTATGTGCTTTTGTTTTTATTTATTGTACAGTAACATGATTTCATGTGCTTTTAATGATTTTCTAGTGATATTATGATTCCAATATTTGTAGCAGACAGACGTAAAGTTGATTATAATGAAGTAAACTCTACTTTTTTTTTTTCCATATAT
>JAXCGZ010012112.1:0-27500 GCA_037179515.1 Halocaridina rubra
TATCTCTTGACAACAGGGAAAATAATAATAAAGAAACACCTTCAAAATCAAGAAGCAACCACCTCATCATCAATTTCAAAAAGCAGCGAAAACCTATAACAGTAAACTATAGCAGCAGTTTATATACAATTGATAAAAGAGGAACTTTAGTAAATACAGTGAAACTTCAATTGCAACTCATCTATAGACCCCCTTAAAGCACTTCAACATCCAGAGCCTTAAAGAGATACTTAATAAGGAAACAGTATGTAAAATAGATAAGATTCTCTGAAATTCATATATAATTATATTTTGCTCTATAAATTTAAAATATTACCAGTATTAAATGTATACATATACACAAAAATCCAATATAATTTGCATAAGTCGTACAGCTAAGTCTCTACAAAACTACTTTTAAAGATTACCTATCTTCTCTTTCTTTTGCACTCTTACTGACTAGCTGCATAAAACGAACAGTATACTGTATACTGTACGTCATCCCTAGTTTAGGAGTAGATATATATTGCATTCCTAGCTAGTAACATTGGGTAAATAAAAGGAAGAGCATTGTTTTACTGCTGCAAAATAAATGTAAGAAAATATAAGCGTGCAATAAACACTATTTTGCTCTCACAGGCAGTAGAAAAAATATAGCCTTAAAAATATCTTGATTTCTCTAAGCACACAGAAATTAAACTATGGAAGGAAATACATAATGAATGCTGTCTTCACTGCTAAAATACCCAAACTGGAAGAACAAAATTCTTTCCAGGTGATGAAGACTCCACAACCACACTACATTACCATTTCTTCTGAAATGTCGAGAATGTTACGTATTTACTGAATATGGATGATCATAAAATAATCCATAATGTAATAAAATATATGTGGTTTCTACATTACATTATTTCTATTATCTCTTTGAAACCCATAAAGACTTCTGTAGAATGTGCACAAATAATACATGCATGAAATTCTGGCACTGACTCGCAAAGTTCTATTTTATTTCATGCCTAAAATATGATCTCATGTAGTGAACATAATTATAATCTTGCATCGCCATCAGTGAGCATAATTCTTTGCATTTAGCAATGTCAATCGTCCAGCCAACCTGGATATAGGTCATCACGTCTGAAGCTCAGCTCTCATAAATAAGCGAACAGCTTACGGAAAGGCAAGCAGCAGCAAGGGACTGACCATGCAATCCCAGGTGTCCATTGGATGTTGATTGGGGCATGGATGGTTCTTGCTCTGCTCACCGCTCTCCTTCCCTTGCAGGTAGAAGTACCTTTTGGGGCGACCAAGGTATCTTCTGCCAAAAGGTGAGGGAAAACAAATTTCCCACTTCCTCAAAGGGAGGCCATGCTTTCTTTGGGTTCCACTGAGGCCACGGTGGGGCATTAACCAAGGGAATATCCTCCTCCTGGTGGAAGTAGGGCTTCGGTGACTCCTCCCAAAGCCTATGGTGGCGGCCTGGGCTGAAGGAGAGGAAATCAAAACTGGTCCCTTGGCTATGGAGACGTACAGAGGATTGGGAAGAGGCCCACTGCTAGTTAAACAAAAACTCAGTCCGATGACACACTATCTCCCAATGCCCCAGCGGTAAGGTTCTTCCACATAATCTCTCATCCACACCGGTCGTCGTCTTTCTCAGTTTGGCGGCCATGGAACTTCATTCTCTTGTATTTCAACTGGCCCTTCATCCTCAGTAGATGAGTCCACCACTCTCCTAATATCCAGAACGTGCCGAGGCATCCCATCTACTGAGACATTATTTCGGGATATCACATTGGTCACCGTACCCCTTCCCCATTGTGATGTGCATCTTGAGTTTGGTGGCTTTACCCACACCTCATCTCCAATCTTGATGGAACCTGTCCCTATGTCTCCTTTATGCGTCTTTGGTACCTTTCTTGGATGTCGCGACTCATACTTAAAGACTGCTTTCTGTGACACAGTTCCTTTATCCTGACCCCACCTAGGGGACATATTATACCAGAAGATTGCTTCCAACAGCAACACCTGAGCCCTCTCCGCCATGGCCTTGATTGTTCGATGATGTCGCTCCACAATTCCATTCCCACTAGGCCAATACGCAGCTCTAAAATATGGGTTGATATTCCATTTGTCAAGCATCTCCTTCAAAGAATGTGATTTAAAGGCTGTACTGTTGTCTATCAATACTTCATCAACAGGATCCCTTTCTAAAACTAACCTATTAAACACTCCTGCAATTTCCTCTCTATTTTCTGCTCTTAGCTCTCTCCAAATGTCCAGTCTGCCTGGTCCGCAATCAACCATAGACAAATACAAGTCCTGCCAATTTCTTCTGGTTGTCTTCCACCCTAAGCTCCCCGGCGTCATGCACAACTGGTGAAGGATCAATCAGCTGGTACTTGTCACAGCGCCTAACCACTTGTCGTATCTTGTCTATTGTGACTCCTGGATCAACTTTCCTTGCTACAAACAGAGTCCTATCGACTTGCATGTGTTGCATTTGATGTAAGTCCTCCACACTCAGCACTCCTGCAAAACACACTCTGACCTCTTCTGACATCTCATCCGGAACTCTTAACCAGGCCTTCCTCACCCTAGTTAACACATATGCCTTGTTCTTCTCCGACAGCACAAAACAAAGGTGCAACTCCATCCCAAACTTCGTCCAAATCCTGTGCTCTGCTATTTCAGTCGACTTCAAGCAACCAAATACTGTCGCTGAGTCCATCTTCACATTCAACATCTCGCAGTCCCCACTTCACAGCTAGATTGACTCCTTTCATTACAGCATCCAACTCTGCCACGTTGATATAGTTATAGTCCTTTTTCTTCCTCAACCATGCACCATCCTCCATGGTCTCATTGTCAATCTCTAAGATTACTCCTGTGGCAATACTGCTCGCATCACACCATACGATACCCTTACCTGACCTCGGGACATGCCATCTCCCTCTCACTGGGTCCTCTTGTCTCACTCTCCTTATAATCTCTTGCAGCATCTCCATCATTTCCTGCCCAACCTTGTCTTCTCATCTGATGCCCTCTGCTCTCCTCTTTACGTAACTACAAGTTCCCGTAACCAACCTGCCACAGGATAATGGCCAATTAATTTTCCGAACACGGAAAACAACTCTCTCCTAGTTAAGACTTGCTGCACTTCCGGAATCTCATTACCCCTACATAAAACGAGCTCACCATTCTTCCCTCTTTCCAATCTCAGACCCAAAGCAATTCCCCCCTCCAGTGGCTCTGGTGGTCTCATAGCCAGTCCATACAGACGTAGCTGCTCCACAACTTCCGATACACTAACCTTGGTCTCATCTATCAGTATATCATCTATATACGAGTTAGTGGCCTCTTCAATCACTTTCCTCTTGTTTGATACTGTCTTGATAATCTTGGTCATGATTCTTGTTGCTGTACTTAGTCCGAAGCCCAACCTCGTTAGGCAGTATGCCCTTCTATAATCTACAAGTTGGTACTTCCGCAGCTTCTCTGCAACATGGAGTTGCAGGTAAGCCAACTTCAGATGAACTATAGCAGAGGCCCCCCTCATCTCCCTCCACCCCCTTAGCGTCTCATTGCAAACATCAGTAGCGTCATTTCCAGTGTGAGACAAAACATATTGATTAAGTTCACAGTAGTCCAGTACTGGCCAAACTTTGTTCTTGTTTGGCTGAACCACCTCCATCAACAGTAGCACTCCACATTCTACTTCTGTCCCCCATGGCACCAGTATACCTTCATTGATCCACCTCTCCACCACTCTGTCAAATTCTATCCAAACAGGCTCTCTCATTGCACTCTCATAGCATCCCACCTTGTTCTTTAACACCGGCAGCCCCTCTTTCAAATACCACTCCACCACCCACTTAGTACTGTCAGACTCTGCAATGAAATTCTTGCCCACCATCTTGCACAGACTGGCCTTTTGTTCTGTGGTTAGCTCTCCTAACAACTTCCCACCTTTCTTGATTTTGGCAATGTGCTGGTACCAGTGAACATTTCGCAAGAAGCGAGAGGCAGGATAAGGTGTGTCACTGCACACCTTATCCTGCCTCTCGCTTCTTGCGAAATGTTCACTGGTACCAGCACATTGCCAAAATCTGTTAATCATATCCATTCTCATTACTACATTTATGCCAGTTATCACCTTAGCAATCACAATTGCTGTAGTTCTCAGGTGTATTCCTTGCACTGTCAACTCTATCTCTTTACTGCCCTCACATTCTATCTGTCTTCCATCCACTGTTACTAATCCTTCTACCTTCGCTGTGCATTTTCCCACCAATTGAGAAGCACACACTGTGATGGAACAACCCGATTCGACAATTGCCCTCAACTTCCTTCCTCCCATGCTAACACTTATCACTGGCAATGAAGGTGAAAACTCCTTTAGTTGTCTGAGGGGGTAGCTTCTGGTGCAGCAGCTCCCCATTGCCCATTTCCCTGCTTGCAGCTGCTTACAATATGACCTTCCTTCCCACACTTGAAGTACATTGTGTGTGGTCGTGGCTCTTTGCACTCTCATGCCAGATGAGGCCCACCACATCTGTAACAGCGACCCTTGAACATCTAATTTTCTCCTTTCCTGCCTCCTTGCTGGTCTTGTGATGGTGAGACCCCTGGCAACTGGGACCTTTGCTGACTTACCATCAATGACGGTCCTCTGGCCGTAACTGCTGCAACTTCTTGACCCCCACCACCTGATGTTAACACTCTAGCTCTTGCAATTAGCTCAGTCATATCTACTGTTTCAACATCCTTTGTCTGCCAAAGTTCCATGGAGATCCGATCTGGGAAACCAGTCACAAATGTCAGCTTTACGGTCAGCTCCAGACCCTCTCTCTTCCATCCTGCCAGTCCTGCTAATAGCCTGATCTGATTTGCAAAAACATCCACTTGCTCACCTGTTCAATGTGTCTTCCTAAGCCTTCCATAGGTCTCGAATGTCCCTTGTGAGAAGGCTAACTTCAAGCTGCTCTCAATCTTCTTGGCATATAGCAGATCATCATCACTCATTTCGAGATACAGAACCAACACGTCTCCCTCCAGGTACAAAGGTATAAAAGTGGCTAAATCCTTCGTCATTACTTTTCCTCATTGCAGTTACTTAAAATTTACAAGATCTTATCCGCCCCTGCTTAGAATACTGCTCATACATCTGGGGTGCTTCTTCCTTTACTTATTTTCTTGATAGGATTGAATCTAAGGCAGTCAGACTCATTAATGTTCCTTCTCTTACTTCTAACCTGGATTCTCTCTCTCTTCGCCGTAAGGTATCTTCCCTTTCGCTTTTCTATCGCTACTACTTCCATCGCTGCTCTGATGAGTTGGTGAGTTGCATCCATCCTCCACTGCCGAGGCTGCATAACACTTGCCAAGCAGCCTCATTTCACAGGTACTGTGTGGAGATTTGTAGCTCGCGGATTGGTAGGTGCAGCGACTGCTTCTTCCCATCTACCTCCAGACTCTGGAACTCTCTTCCTCCTTCCGTCTTTCCTAATTCTTATGACCTTTCATCCTTCAAAAAGCAGATCTATTGTCATCTCAGTGCCTAGTCCTCCATATCTCTGGGTCCTCTGTACTTTGACTGTTTTTTTCTGTCTGTCCTTTTCCTTTGTGTGTCATTACCTCATCTCTGCCGTGGCCTTAACCATTTTCTTTTCCTTCATCTTGGTATTTTCTCGTGCCTGGGCCTTTATTGATGAGGGCAGTTTCTGCCTGTCCCGGTGTCACACCCTTATAAAAAAAAAAAAAAATCTCGCCACCAATTCAGCCTTTTTTAGCCAGGCAACCACATCACCTTGGCCATCAAATGATTTTATCATTTCACCACACAATTTGCCTTTTCCAGCCATAGTGATTTTTAAACAGCCAGATAGCTTGTGGTCGAGATAGAAATAATAATGTATATAATTTACCTCAACTTAACTCCACCTGCACGTGTTGGTAGTTAAAAGCTTATGCACAACTGTTCAAAACCCGATTTCTTGCCCCCTTTCTCCAAACCCCCACATACAAAAAGAAATCAACTCCTACGCTGGGAGCTCCTGCTAAGCCTCCAACTCAAAAATAAAGCAATTCCGTCACACAACTCAACCAATAAAGCAAATTTGTCACACAACTCAACCAACTCAACTCCACAAGCACTGTTCTTCACCCCCGAACGCCCGCCCAAAACTGTTAACATCATCTCATTCACAGTGTTGCCAACTACCCTTCCGTGTTACCAGAACCAAATTATACAAAATCATATACGAAAACTATTGTGTCCTCAAAACCACAAATAATAATAATAATAATAATAATAATAATAATAATAATAATAATAATAATAACAATATTAATAATAATAATAATAATAATAATAATAATAGATCAACAATAGGAAAAAAAACATCGAACAAATGAAATGGCGAAGTATCTTTTCCTTTTGCTAATTATGACAATTTTTCTACTTCCATATCTTTTCCTCTTCCTCATCATCACCATTATCACAGTTTTTTCTTCTTATTGCCTTTGCTTCATAAGCTTTACTCTTATATAACAATGCAATTATTTTTATTTTTACATTTATCTTTCCGCATTTATTACTATCAATTTACACAATGTCTCATTTCTCTTTATGTCACTTCCTATATATTACGTGCTTGTGTAGCTATATTTTGTAATACAAGTGGCCAATTTTCTTGCGTTTTCGGTTATTTCGTATTTTTTTTCTTATTATCTCTGTGTTAAGATTTCGTTACAAGATGTTGTAAGATTCAGTCTTACTCCAGTAATAATTATTCTTCACGGGGATTAATCTCATTAATTATTCACGCCTTTGTGTCTCAGTCATCCGCTCCACCTAAAAAAATATATTAGCATTTTCTATCTATAGAGAACAGCTATGAACAGCGTCTAAGAAACTCCTTTTTCATTCATCGGTCATTATAGATGAGGTTTTTTAACAACGTGTTTTCAAAAACATCAAGGAACTGGACCACGCATCTTTATTTCACATGTATTCATGGCGCAGATGGCTCTAGCAATTCCATGCCATTTCCACTGATGAACTAATAATACATGAAGGGGACTCAAACGAGGTCCTTAGGAATGGCCGACCAGTGTTTACCTCTTCAATCCTCCTCTACAAACTTGATATATGCATGTACGAGTATGTATTTACATATCTAATTATATATATATATATATATATATATATATATATATATATATATATATATATATATATATATATATATATATATATATATATATATATATATACAATATTAATGTGACGTAGAGATGGGCAAAGAAAATTACCGTATTATTCTAGAGGTGGCCGTCGAGACAACAAGTTTGTATATTACCTTTTTCATAGTTAGGGAGGTTATGAGTGAAGATTAAGATACTAAAGATCATCAAGGCATTCATTACCAGAAAGAAAAGTGAATATTTAGAATAGATTATTGACTTTTGTTCCGTTCACCGGCTTTGCGGAACACTGGCTGTAATCAATTATGGCGGAAGGAGGAAAATGTACATTGGTTAAGAATCTTTGAGGCCACTGTATGAAGAAGTCTACAAGCACAGGAAAAGGAAATGATGGTATTTGTTGGATTACTGTGGTTACTGGGTGCATGCATCAGGTGAAGGTATGTCTAGAAATACGTACAAAAATTTTCGTAAAGCGGTAGAGGATGTGCCAGGCATGAAATATTCTTGCAAATTCAGAAAGTGTGACATAAATGCTAAGGAAATTCTAAAACATTTAGCCCTTGTTAGGCTTCAAGTACAGGAAAATTCTCAAAGGATAAGTACACTAGTGACTAGACGATATTGTTAAGAGGTAAGATGTTTTGATGGAAGATAATATTAAAGAGGACGTTGATAATGAAGTAGCAGAGTCAATTGATGAGATAGTAAAAAAAATGCCATGAGCTTAGAGAAGGATAGGGCATATAGAGCAAGGACTGTGATAATCACAAATATTCCAGAATCTCAAGCAGCTCAGGGTCAAAAGAGGAAGGTAGAGGATGAAAAACGAGTGTCAGATTTTCTAATTAACGTGATGGAATTAGATAGTTCTTATATAGAAGGACACGTGCTTACAGTGAGAAGGTTAGGAAAAAGAGAATATACTATAAATGAAGCCAGAGTGATCAAAGTAGAATTGTGCCATGAAGAAACAACTCAGAAAATACTTAAAGCTGCTCCAAAGCTAGCAAAATCTTTTAGATGAGGAAATAATGAAAATAAAAGTGTTTCAAGACCGAAACAAAGAGGACAGAGAAAACAGAAGGAAACTAGCAGCTGTAATGAAACAGAAAAATGCATATCTTGTGGCCCAAACTATCAGAGATTACAAATAGATCATTAGAGGGGAGAAAGTAATAAAAATTAAAGTAAGCCCACAGGGACGAGGGCAGAATCTGGGAACAAATTTTTGAATTCTCATATCGCAGAACCAATCAGTTTAAAACTTCTATATACTAATTTGGATGGTATCTTACATAAGGCAAGTGAATTTAATGTGACTATAGAAGATGTTAAACTTGATATTGCATGCATGAGTGAAACAAAACTGAATGAACAAGTGTTGAATTCGGGAATTTTTTATACATATAATTAAATGGTATTTAGAAAAGACAGGGAGGAACAGTTGGTGGTGTTGGGTTATTAGTGAAAAAAAGATGTATTAGCTTCAGACAGTCGAGTAAATCTTTTGAATAATCATATGTATAAAGAATCTGTCTGGTGTGAATTATTGTTCAAGGAAAAAAGACACTGATTTATGTATTTAAAGAGCCCCATCTAATCCTAGAGAAAAATAATTATCTTTGTTATCTGACAAGGGCTAGTGGTGATTATGACAAAGAATCGCAGGTACTTATTTGTGGAGATTTTAATTTCAATGAGATCAACTGGGAAGTTATGGAGGTCTCAAACCAAGGACAAATTATTGATGCAAGAAACTTTCTTAATAGCATTAATTATTGTTTTTTGCAACAACATATCTTTAAACCAACTCACAATATTGATGAAGAAAACCCCACAAATCTGGACTTGGTATTTACCAGAGACACCCAGGACATTACTAATGTAGAAATCCGTCCCCCAATAGGGAAAAATCACCATGCTGTGACTTTGTGCGAATTCGTTGTTGATGATGATCTTGATGGTGATATTGATGTTCCAACATTTAGGTATAATTTCCATAAGGTAAATAATGCAGAAATAGCAAGAGAATTGTCAGAAGTGAACTGGCAGGTGCTATTAAGATATAAGAATGTTGAAGAAATTTATCAAAAACTAGTTAGTAGTCTAAGTGATCTCATAGATAAGTATGTACCATTAATTAGATGCACCAAAGGTAAAAAGAAAGCAACGTGGATGACTAAGGAAGTAAGAAACCAAGTAAGTGCCACACAAAAAGCATGGTAGTATCTTAAGGCTAAGAAAACCCCAAAAAGAGCTGATGAATACCACAAGATAAGAAATGCAACAACAAACATGATTAGACAGGCTAAAAAGGAATTTATAAAGAAACTCTGCGAGGATGTCAAGGTTAATCAGAAACATTTCTGGAGGTATTTGAGAAGCAAAACTGCCATAAGGGATACAGTTTTGAGAGTCAGGAACAAAAATGGTAATGTGACTAGAAATTACTTAGAGACAGCAAACAAGATTAACAGAGTATTCTAAGGAGTTTTTGTTCAAGAAGATACTCGGGACATGCCGGAGTGTGTGACTGGATGTAACGGACCTGTGATTGAAAGTACAAGTTGATGAAAATCCTGTCAAGGATCTGCTTAAGGACTTAAATGGTAATAAATCTGGAAGCCCAGATAGTATTCTCCCTAGAATGTTAAAGGAATGTTATAATGAAACAGCCTTACCCATTTCAAACATTATTAAGCAGTCGCTTGACACTGGTTTATTACCTGACCTCTGGTTACTGGCTTCTGTGTACCTTATATTCAAGAAGGGAGATAAGCTCAATCCACTCAACTATAGACCAGTCTCATTAACAGGTGTATTATGCAAGATATGTGAAGCAATAATTCGCGGAGTCCTGGTATAACATCTAGAGGAAAACAACCTTTTACATGATAGTCAACATGGATTTAGAACAGGAAGAAGCACTCTTACTAATTTGCTGACATACTTGGAATACTTGACTTCCGCTACAGATAAGCAAACCCCAGTGGATGTAAATTATTTAGACTGTAGGAAAGCATTATATACAGTACCTCATGGTAGGTTATTGAAGAAACTGGAAGTTTATGGAGTGAGAGGTAATATCTTATAGTGGATTGGATCCTTTTTATCAAGACGAAAACGATTTGTTGAAATAAGAGGCACTAAATTAGACATATTAAAAGTATCCTCAGGAGTGCCACAAGGATCAGTTTTGGGACCAGTCTAATTTTTAATATATGGAGTGAGAGTGTCCAACCCTTCTCTAAGCAGATGATGTAAGGAGCTATAAATATTTCTTCAGAAGATGACATTTGATCTATGCAGAGAGACATTAAAAGATTAGAAGAGTGGAGCAAGATGTGGCTGTTAGACTTCAATATTGACAAATGCATAACTTTTCATGTGGGGCACAGAAATTCAAATTTTTAGTATGAGATGAATGACTAAAATTTTGATAAGCATGAGGTTGTGAAAGATTTGGTGTCTACATGTCTAGTGATTTAAAACCAGCTCACAATGTGAATAAAACAGCAGCCATGGGAAATCAAATGGTTGGCCTTATACGGCAAAACATTCCCCATATAGATTTGGACGTATGTAGATCACTAAACTGTTTAGTCAGATCGCATCTAGAATACGCTATTTAGAGTAGGTACCCTTACTACCACAAGGACATTACTGAACTTGAAAAAGTACAAAGGCAAATGACTAAGCTGGTTCCAAAGTTGAAAGATCTTGAATATGGGACTAGAAGAGAGAGACTAGGTATCACGACTCTTTGAAAAAAGAAGGCAGAGGGGTGATTTAATCGAAGTAAACAAGATTCTTAGTGGAATGGAAAATATTGACTACATCATCTTCTTTGAATATAGTGATTTTCATACTCGCTCAAACTCTCATAAGTTGCACAAACGTAACCAGAGCAAATTCCTTCAGTGTGAGGGTTATCAATAAGTGGAATTCGTTGCCTGAGGATGTGGTCTGTGCTCCAGTTATCAGATAATTCAAAACAAGACTAGATAGATACCTGGAGTAGAGATTGTAAACCGACGAGTTGATTATAAATGAAGTACTTAGTAATATATATATATATATATATATATATATATATATATATATATATATATATATATATATATATATATATATATATATATATATATATATATATATATATATATATATATATATATATATATATATATATATATATATATATATATATATATATATATATATATATATATATATATATATTATATATATATATATATATATATATATATATATATATATATATATATATATATATATATATATATATATATATATATATATATATATATATATATATATATATATGATAATGTCACTATAAAAAAATTAAAATCAAGTGTATTGAAAATAGACGGAAAACGATTACAAAATGTTAAAATGAATGTGATATTACTGTTATAGTATTCTCTTAATGTAGTCTTTCATTTTTTTTTATCATTTTATACCTTTTAATTGTAATTATAATTTCTAATTCTCTTACCATTGTTTATCTTATTTGCAGATGCTTGTAGTTGTATTTATGAAGAATAAAGCCTTAAAAAGTACTATGACTTATTACAATTTATTCTACATATATATCTGAATGATGGTTTTGATTCTACCGGAGCATTATGGATAAATTCTTGCGACCTGAAAGATTTGATGCCAATGCAAATTCGAATACTGCTGCTAATGAATGGAAGCATTGGCTAAAGACTATCTCAAATTTTCTTACTGTTATTAAAGGACTCTCTCGTAACAAGTTGAATTTGCTTACGAATTATGTTGCTCCATATGTGTTTGAATATATTTCTGATTGTGACACATATGAAGCTGCTATTGCAAGATTACAGGATTTATATGTAAAGCCTAGGAATTAAGTTCATGCTAGACATTTATTCCACCCGTCGACAGCAACTAGGGAAAACAATAGATGCATACTTATAGGCCCTGAAGAATCTAAGTGGTGACTAACTACAAAGCTGTCAGAGCTGAACAATGTAAGGAGGAAGCAATCCGGGATGCTTTCATAAGTGGATTATTATCTAATGTCATTCGTCAGAGACTAATTGAGAATAGAACACTTGACTTAATTACTGCCTTTGACCAACCTAGAGCTCTAGATGAAGCACAGAAGAGCTCTGAGTCTTACTCCACTCCACAGAAAGTACTTTGGTGTGGCTGCAGCTGCAGCTGCTCCTCTAGCTATGAATGAGTCTGACAGTCATTGTGAATTTTCCAGAGATGTTAGCCATGCTTCAGCTGCTGTCAGAAAAGGGCAAAGGTACTTTTTTCTGTGGGAATAGAAGACATCCCAGCATCAACCGTCCAGTTCATGATGAAACTTGTAATCAGTGTGGCAAAACAGGATATTATGCAAAAGTCTGCAAGTCTTCTAAGGCTGGAATATCTGCTGCTACTGTATCATCAACATTGGCTACTATTACTGTGGCTTCCTCGGTTGTTCTTTCTAAAGTTACTCTTAAGATAGTTGATGCTCTGATAAACACAAGTAGCTCTGAGAATTTTGTGAGTGATTCACTTGTTACACGGTTAAATCTTCATGTGCACCCTGCATCTAGCATTGTCTCCATGGCTTCTACATCCTTGAGCACTAAGATACATGGTTACTGCTTGGTTCATGTTGTATCGGCAGGGCATATGTAAAGGTTTGTACTAATAATGACCATATATCATGGCTTCCAGTTTATTGTTGCAAGATGGGTGCCGGTCGGCTCAATCAATATAAACATTAGAAACCAACAACGGGTATAAGTACAATGAAAACAAAAGAGGTGCGATAAAGGGAATAACCTTATTATAAATAAAGGATTAGATCACTTATATCATAACATTCCTTTCCCCTAGAATTTGCAATACATCACATATAAAAAATAAATCCTCAACTTCTTAAAACAAGGCACACATGAAAATTCTATATAAGGAGTTCAAAACACTATTTACAAATTAAGACGATCAGGGGGCTTGATATTTCTCTGAGACCTTCTCACTACTGGAGTCTGTATAAGTAACTCATCACATGCACTATTACTTACATCTCTTGAAGGTACTTTAATAATATCTCTTGAAAGTACACCATTTGTTTCTATAATATTAGAATTGGTTGTTAATTCACTAGGAAGACTTGTTAAAACAGGATTATCAGCTTCAATTTCACTTACAACAGGATTATCATAATCATTATTCAACATTTCATTATTAGACTGATTGAAATCTCCAAAATATCTATGCATCAATTGATCAGAATGTCTTTTCCATATCAAATGCCCTGAACAATGTACTTGCACTTTATAATTTCTTAAACCCAATACTTCTACAATTCTACCTTCCACCCATAGTGGACCTTTACCATAGTTACGTGCAAACACAGCATCATCAACTTTGTACATGTTTTCTTCGTATGAAAGACTATCATTACATTCTTTACTTTCTTTCAGCTTTACATCTACAGTACCTCTGAAACTTCTATTAAACATAATCTCTGCAGGAGCTTTTCCTGTAGCAGAATGTACAGTTCTTCTATAGTTATAAAGAAAACGACAAACTCTAGTAGTATAATCTCCCTCTTTAAATTTTCTTAAACCCTCCTTAAATGTCCTTACAGCTCTTTCTGCAAGACCATTAGAGGCTGGATGATAAGGGGCAGGACAAACATGTTTTATACCATTCTTTTGCAAAAACACCTTCATTTCCTGTGATACAAAATTAGGAGCATTATCTGATACTATCATGTCTGGCAAGCCAAAATTAGAAAATACTTTCCTTAGGTGATTTATAGTGACACAAGATGTTGCAGAACTAGAGAACTGTATATCTAAGAACTTACTATAAGAATCAATGACAATTAGAAAATATTTACCATCAATAGGACCCGTATTAGACCATGACAAAGTATTAGCTGGTGGTTGTTTATAATTCTTAAAACAAATATTACAATTCTTTGTCATCTCTGCAAGGTCTTGGTCAATCTTTGGCCACCAAACCCATTTCCTAGCCTCGGCTTTCATGGCATTTATTCCATTATGACCATTATGTAAATGAGTCAATATCTTACACCTCAACTCTACAGGTATTACAATACGATTCCTGTATAACACTACATCATTATGAAGAGACAATTCATCTTTAACATTACAATATTCCATGAGTAACAAATTATTTTCTTTAGACCAACCAAATATTAGACAATTAATTAACTGTTGACATCACTTTATCTTTATTATTATATTGTCTAATTACCTTATAAAAAATTTCATCAAAATCAAGCAATTCCACTAATCTTACATACTCAGCAGGAATCCCAGACTGAATTTCATCTTCTACTGGAAGACGGCTAAGTGCATCGGCAATAACATTTTCCTTTCCAGGTTTATGCACTAGATCAAAGTCATACTGAGAAAGTAACAAAGCCCATCTTTGTATCCTAGAATTGGCATTCTGAGGAATTGGCTTATCTTTACCAAACAATCCTAAAAGTGGTTTATGGTCCGATCTGGCCATAAATTTTCTACCCAAAAGAAAATATCTAAATCGTTTGACAACGAAAATCAAAGACAATCCTTCTTTATCCAACTGTGAATATTTCATCTCAGCACTACTCAATTTCTTACTTGCAAAATAAATAGGTCTTTCTACTCCATTGACCTTTTGCAATAACACACATCCTACACCAACAGGTGAAGCATCAACTTCTACAATCAAGGGATATGACCTATCAAAATTTACTAACACTTTAGAGTCTACAAAATCTTGCTTAAGACATTTAAACGCATTCTGTTCAATCTTTGTCCAATTAAACTTGGCACCTTTTTTCAATAAATCATACAATGGAGCTGATTTAGTTGAAAAATTCTTAATAAATCTACAGTAAAATGTAATCATCCCTAAAAATGAGTGGACCTCTGCTATTGAGGTAGGACAAGGAGCATCCAAAATTGCTTTAACCTTCCTTGGGGATGGTTTTATTCCTTCACTTGATATACAGTAACCTAAATATTCAATACATTCCATATTTAAAACTGTTTTACTCTTATTTATCTGTACATTATGAGATTGCAACACATTTAAAACTTTCTTGAGTCTCTCATCATGCTCATCTTTAGTTTCACCACTGACAACTATATCATCCATATATGCAGCAACACCATCAATATTACATAAGATCTGTGAAATAAATCTTTGAAAAATACCAGGAGAAGAGGACAATCCAAAGGGCAACCTCTTGTATTTATACATCCCTTTGTGTGTATTAATAACTAAAAACTCTTGACTTTGTTCTTCAACAGGTATTTGCAAATATGCATTCTTCAAATCAATCTTAGAAAAAAATTTGCCTTTGCCAACACTGCACAAAAGTTCATCAATCTTAGGCAAGGGGTATATATCACATTGTATTTGCTTATTCAAATGCTTAAAATCTGCACATATGCGAATTTCTTTCTTATTCTCTTTTAACACAGGTACAATAGGCGCAGCCCATTCACTATGAGAAACAGATTCTATAATATTTTCACTTACAAGTTTATCAATGGCCACTTCAACCATCGCTTTATGGTAAAATGGAACAGTACGTGCTTTTACAAACTTTGGAATAGCATCACTCTTTAAATGAATTTTAGCTACAATGCTAGAAATAGGTTTGCTTACATCAACATTATAATCTTCAAACACTTGTTCAACACTTACATTATGAACATTGTTAACCTTGGTACTTTCATCTAATCCTGCTAAATAAATACCAACTTGTTTCATTAGATTTTTACCACATAAATTTGTATTCTTTGAACCAACAACATAAAAGACTTATGATACATTATATCCATTATACACAACAGGAGCAATTACTTTTCCCAAAACCTTTAATTTAAAATCATCATAAGCCTGTAAGGGTTTCTTACATTGTTCAACTTTCAAATTCAACTTCTCAACCCAATCTTTATTCAAAGTTGAAACAGTAGCACCACTATCAACCTCAAAAGGAACTTGGATCTTATTAACAGAAAAATAAAATTGTTCAGCATGAACAGCATAGATTTTATCTCTGACAGTTAACACTTTATCATCATCATCATCATTATCACTTAATGATACATCTTGATCATCCACAATCTTTACAGTTTTCCTACTATTAAACTTAGGTTTACTACTAAAATCTTTCTTGCTTGGTTTATTTGAACCTTTAGCTGTACTATAACCACTCTCTCTTTTGGCTTCTTTACAAACCTTCTGTAAATGACCCTTTTTATGACAATTATAACATGATAAATGCTTAAATCTACAAGAAAAGCTGTCATGAGAGGAACCACAATGTTGACAAGATAAACCTACATATTTTCTTCTTACAACCTGAACCTGTGACTGAACCTCATCTTTCTCACTTACAAATGCTTTTTCCATGTTCAAAATTCTCTCCAAAATAGCCTGAGAGGTCATTGCTTGGAGATCTATGTTGAGAGCCACTAAATTTGAAAAATAAACTTCAGCATCTACAGCCATAAATAACTGATCTCTTACTCTACCATCAACTTGGTTGCCAAAATTACAATGCTTTGCTAGAGCCTTTAAATCAGCATACAATTCTTTTACATTCTCATCCTTCCTTTTTTTTTTCTTTGCTGGAAGGCTAGCAAACTTCTGTGATAAGAAGGCTTAACAATAAAATGACCTTTCAATAACTGAACCAAGTCTGCATAAGACTTTGTGTGGGGCAAATCAGGAGCACAAAGATTGCCTAAAACACTAAAAACATCAGTACCCAATGACACAAGCAGTAGATTTTTTTTCTCGTCAGCCTCAGTGACATTTAAATGACTAAAATGTGCCTCTAATAGGCTTAGCCATAATTCCAAGGATATTTTCGATGGATTAAAACAATCAATTCTAATCTGATTCAACGACGACGACATTGCGGACCTATTCTGTAATATTACCAGTATCCACAAACACTTAGGCTAATGTAGCACCCAAACAACCGACAATTCGATATGCTAGGGTAGCAAAAACGTATGCTAGGTTTGAAGAAACGTGCGCCCAAAACTGCAGCAACATCATACAGGGCACCTAGGCTTAAATCCAACACTAGCCTAGTCGAGGTGAATCATGCAACATCAATCCAGGATCCAATTAGGCATAACCATGGTAGCCTAATCCCGGTGTCGGCAAACAAAACATTTGGCACCTACCAGAAATCTTGCAAGGCGAATCTATTTAAGCCAGTAATATAACCAAACTCGAGAGGTTTCCCATATCCATGGCGGGTTCACTCGTCGCCAAATGTAAAGGTTTGTACTAATAATGACCATATCATGGCTTCCAGTTTATTGTTGCAAGATGGGTGCCGGTCGGCTCAATCAATATAAACATTAGAAACCAACAACGGGTATAAGTACAATGAAAACAAAAGAGGTGCGATAAAGGGAATAACCTTATTATAAATAAAGGATTAGATCACTTATATCATAACAGCATAACTATCAAAGAGTTAGGCTGTCTGTTCTTCCTGATCTATGCAAGGATGTTATATTGGGTCAGAGCTTTATGAATCAACATAAAAGTGTCAGCTTAAAATTTGCAGGAGACAGACCTCCACTGAATGTGTGTGGGCTGGCAACTTTTACCATACCTTCTCAAGCTCTTTTTGCAAAGCTGACTGATGATTATAGAGGCCTGTTGCTGTTAAGTCAAGAAAACACAGTGAACCTGATAAAAGATTCATCTCATTAGAAATTGTGAGTCTTCTCTAAGAAGGAGTCACTGAACCCCGCAATTCACCTTGGAGAGCTCAAGTTTTAGTCACAACTAGTGAGCGACAAAAGAAAAGAATGGTTATAGACTATTTGCGGACTGTTGAATGCTTACTCTCTTCCAAAAATTGATGAACTGGTGAATAAAGTGGCTCAGTATCGATTTTTCAGCACAACTGACTTTTAAGTCTGCCTATCATCAAATTCCAATACGTAACAGAGACAAACCACACAGCTTTTGAACCCTGTAATCAGCTGTGCCAATTTACCCAGATCCCATTTGGGGTAACCAATGGTGAGCTTGTTTCCAATAGATAATGGACCAGTTTATTGCTCACAGTGATCTTGCAGATACTGTTGTGTATCTTGACAATATTACTGTCTGTGTGAAAACTAAAGAGGAGCACGATACTAACCTAGGAAGATTCATGGAGGCTGCTAAGCGGACAAATTTGACCTTCAATCTTGATAAGTATTTCGTTTTAGTTTCATCCATAGATTTCCTGGGTTATACTGTCTCTGATGGGAAGATTACACCCGATTCAGAACGTCTTCGGCCATTATGGGACTTGCCCATTCCACATGATATTGCTTCATTGCGTCGAGCTCTTGGTATGTTCTCATACTACTCACAGAAGATAGCAAACTACTCTGAGAAAGTTGATCCTCTGATTCAGGCTGAAACATTTTCACTCTGGAGCTGCTAAGGAGGTATCTAAATGATTAAAAACTGAAATTGAGAACTCGGTAGTACAATCCATTGATGAAACTATACCATTTGTGGTAGAGACGGATGCATCTGAGCATGCTGTGGCAGCCACTCTAAATCAGTTAGGAAGACTCGTGGCCTTCTTTTCTAGGCCTCTTAGCCCTAGCCAAAGGAAACATTCTGCTATAGAAAAGGAGGTATGTGCAATAGTACAAGCACTTCACAAATGGCATCACTATCTGACCATTCGTCATTTTACTCTTATTACCGATCAGAAATTATTGGCTTTTATGTTGGACTCAAAGCAATCTGGCAAATTAAAAAATTAAATACAGAGGTGGAGAATTGAGCTGGCCTGTTACAATTTTGACATTCAGTATCAGCCTGGCAAGGATAATATCCATGCTGATGCATTATCAAGAGTGTATTGCTCTGCTGTGGGTATAGTAACTTTACTGAATATACACAATTCACCCTGCCACCCTGGTATAATGTGAATGGCACATTTTGTTAGGATGTGAAACCTTCCTTTTTCTGTGGAGGAGGTAAAAGGGGTAGCCTCTTCATGTCCAGTTTGTGCTCAGTGGAAGCCAAAGTTCTATCAACCTGAATCATCTCATTTGATTAAAGCAACTTAGTATTCATTTTAAAGGACCACTGCCATCCTCATCAAAGAATCAGTATCTGCTGACTGTTATTTACGAATTTTCTTGGTTCCCATTCGCATTTGCATTACCTGATATGAGCTCATGGATTGCTATCAGATGTCTTAGTCAATTGTTTGCAATATTTGGTATGCCTGCATACATCCATTCTGATAGAAGAGCTTAGTTTATGTCAGCAGACGTCGGCCATTTTCTAAACAGCCGAAAGATTCCTACTAGTTGCAATACTCCATATAATCCCCAGAGCAATGGTCAGTGCGAGCAATACAATGAAGTGATCTGGAAATCTATTGCTCTTGCACTAAAATTAACATGTCTACCTGCTTCTAATTGGGAGCTTGTTTTAGAGGATGCCCTGCATTCAATCCGTACTCTACTTACAATAGCTACAAATGCTACTCCACATGAGCGCCTGTTTGCTTTTCAACGATGGTCAACCAGCGGATACTCTCTCCCAACGTGGCTTTCTTCCCCAAGACATGTCCTAGTAAAACGCCATGTCAGAAATCCAAGTATGACCCTATTGTTGAAGAGGCAGAACTCATAGAAGCAAATCCTCAGTATGCCCACGTATGTTTCTCTAATGGCAGGGAAACTACTATATCAATTCGACACCTAGCTCCAGCAAATGATGTTCAGAATATTACTCAAAAGACTGATAACTCTCAACACCTGGCTCCAGCAAATGATATTCAAAATGTTGCTCACAGGCCTGATAATTTTCATTTTCCCGCTGTTGAAGTGTAGATATTGTGAACAGACAAGTATACAACAGTAATGAAACGAATCAACCAAATGATGCCAGTCAACCTGATTCTTTGGGCATCCCAATGACTCAGGGAACTCAGAGTCCTTCACTTTCAACTGAAAGCGAGAAGCTAGTACCTTTGCGTAGATCTGAGCATCAACGCCAACCTCCAAATCGCTTAGAATTATAAATTACAGTATTTGAATGTTTTTATAGTATACTTTCTAGTATTATAATATGCTTATTGCTATAAGCCATTATATGTTGTACACTTTGATATAGTGATTTTCTTGTCAGTAGGGGTAAATGTTATAATATTCTCTTAATGTAGTCTTTCTTTCTTTTTTTTTATCATTGTATACCTTTTAATTGTAATTATAATTTCCAATTCTCTTACAATTGTTTTTTTTTTTTATTTGCAGATGCTTGTAGTGGTATTTATGTAGAATAAAGCCTTAAATACTACTATGGCTTATTACAATTACTTTAATTATATTTAAGAGTATTGAAATAGACGAAAAAGATTTAGTAAATGTGATTTATATATGGAAAAGGAATAAAAAATGTGATTTATGGAAAGAAAAGAAAATGTTTGTGAATAAAAGTATTTGAGTGAGCTTTATATTATGATATCAATTTATTGTCAAGACTTAAGAAATAATCAAGAGATGGGAGACCTACAAGAGAGGTCTCTTAACCTCCCATAATTGTGAATAGACAAGCAATGAATAGGTGAGCAATATGCCCGGGAACCAAGAAAATATTAAGAATCTTCATAAGAAGAAAATCAGCTTAAGGGGAAAAATGAACTATGTCCTCCAAAGTGAAGGCTCTTAGGCAAAAGGCATTAATTTTGACGGAGTGGTCCGGAAGTTCCCAGCTTTAGTTCGTGCAGACTCCCTTTGTGTTTCTCCTTATCTGTGTTTATGGAATTATTTCATATAAGATGATACTTCAATAACCATTTGTCTACAATTTTTGCATTACTTGGGCTATTTCCAATTATCCAACACTAATGTCTTTTGCATAACAACCTATTTTAACTAATGCTAAAATATATTATAATTTTGATGAAGCTCTTAATACATTTTAGCATAGAATTCCACTACCTTCACTCCACATTTTCATTCCAACCACATGAAACCATGAATATAGCTTGCTCTCCCACTGACAAAGCCACTCTCCTTGGCTCTCATTTTTCTGTCAACTCTTCCGTAAATGATTCCAGCGCACCTCTCCCTCAATCATTACTCCTCTCTAACCCTATGCCCTCCCTAATCCTTTCTTCATGCAAAGTTCATAAGGTGTTTTGGTCACTAAAAGCAAAAAAGGCATCTGGTCCCGATGGTATCCCTACAAGATTCCTTAAGGAGTTTGCAGATGAACTGGCTCCCGTGCTTTGCCGTCTTTTTCACCTCATTCTCTTAACCAGTATCTACCCTTCATCTTCGAAGCATGCTTTGGTGCAGCCTGTTCTTAAGAAGGGTGACCACTCTATATCCTTCAAACTACCGACCTATTGCCCCAACTTCTTCTATCGCTAAAGTTTTCGAAACTTTGCTCGATGCGCATTTCTTGAAACGTCTTGAACTCAACTCATTAATCTTTGATCACCAGCATGGCTTCTGCCATGCTTGTGATCTCCTGCCCTATCTTACTTATGTATGGTCATCTTCTCTGAGGAACTATGAGGAATCCTTTGTCATCGCCCTTGATATCTCTAAGACTTTTGACAGAACCTGTCACAAGGCACTGTTGGCCAAACTTCCTGCCTATGACATTACACCTTCTCTCTGTTTTCTGATTTCCAGTTTTTTTTCTGACCGTTTTATATCTGTGGTTTTTGATGGAGCAACATCTAGCCCATTCCCTGTTACCAGTGGTATTCCACAGTGCTCTGTTCTTTCACCTGATTTGTTCCTTCTCTTCATTAAAGATCTTCAGTCCCCATCTCCCTCTCTTCTTCACACCTTTGCTGACGATTCTACCCTTCATTTTTCCTCTGCCTTTTCTTCACAACCTTCATCTCCTACTCGTAATCAGTCTTGTATCACTCTTTCTTCTACTCTCAACTTCGATTTGCATAGGGTATCTGAGTGAGATACCTGAAATAGTTAAAATTAATGCCTCCAGGACAGAGTTTCTGGCCATCTATTTATCTTCCTCTCCTCTTGATAACCCTATTGTCTTCGAAACTAACGAAATTTACCCTCTTAATTCTATCAATATATTAGGAATCCATATAACCTCTAACTTTTCTTGGGGGAATCACATAATCCAAATTTCTAAATCTGCATCCAAAAAATTTGGGATTCTGTTTCGTTTTTGTCATTACTTTAACTCTTTAGTTACTTAAAATCTATGAAGGTCTTATCCGTCCCTGCTTGGAATACTGTTCACACATCTGGGGTGCGTCTTCTTATACATATCTCCTTGAAATGGTTGAATCAAGGCAGTCAGGCTCATAAATGACCCTTCTCTTACTTCCATCACTACTCTGGTGAGTTGGCGGGTTGCATCCCTCCCCCAATGCCGAGGCCTCATTACACTTGCCGAGCAGACTCGTCTCACAGGTAGTGTGGAGATCTGTAACTCGTGGATTGATCAGTGCAGTGACTACTTCTTCCCATCTAACTCGAGACTCTGGAACTCTATTGTCTTTTCTAATTCATATAGCCTATCTTCCTTCGATAAGCTGATATATTGTCATCTCAGGGCCTAATCCTGCTATATCTCTGTCCTCAGTACTTTGACTATTCTTTCTGTCTGACCTTTTCCTTTGTGTATCATTACTCATTTCTGCCTTGTCCCTAACCTTTTTCTTTTCCTTTGTCAATGTTTTCATCATGCCTGGCCTTTACTGATGAGGGCAGTTTTTTTTTTAACCTGCCCTGATGTCACATTAAAAAAAATTTACTTTTATATCTGAATTCGAAGGGATTATTTCAATTTTTCCAGTTATCGATGTAGCTAAAGTTCCCATTACATAGTGATATATATGAATTCGAATTTGAGTAGCATTAGTTTATAATACACCAATACAGTATTTGGTCTGGCGCGAGGAAGCCGGTCTATTGTAGGGGTACTATGAGTTATGGAACTGGGTGTGACGTCTTCCCCTGAGAGTGCCACTGCATTGTAGCAAATTTATTAAGTGCAAGTCATAATAGTCTGCACTATTCATAATAGCTCCATATAATTAATACTGTACCTCTGCATCTCTGCACGAGTGTCAATAGCATTTTACTATGCAAAAGACAGGGTTATACGTTATTTATATATTCAGCACATAAGTAGTATTCTAGCACATAAGTGTAATACCATATCTAACGGATCTTATAGGAGTAAAAGCTCAAGACAAGGGGAAATTGCTAATTTTCCGCCAAAGAGAAAGTCTGAGTCTTGTAAACCTATTCTTGTAAGATTACACCTTATCACTGCATTACATATTCGTTATCTCATTATCATTTTATTCAAGGACATTGCATTTTTATTACAATTTAAAATTATCCATCCCAGAATAGGCATGAGGTCATTTTTGTTGCTTCTGGGATTGGGGCAAAACAGGGTAACCTAACCTAGGTACACTTAGCTTAATCTAAATTGACGTAGGTTATGTTAGATTAACCCAAGTTACATTAGGTAAAGTTAACCTGCCTTTCACAGCAATCGTAAATTAAGCACCTAAAGATTACATCAGGTGCCTTTTCGGAAATTGACCCACTTAAAATCCTACTCCTTTCTTCTATGTTCATAAATATGTTACCTGCCACTCTTTTTCTAGGCAATGGGAAAAATTCCAGGTAATCACAAATGGTTTCAGAGAATGTAGCATTCGGACACCAATGGTTTATTCATGTTTGGTAATATATACAATCAACTAGAGCAAGTGTTCTTTCTCGTTCGTACATAATGTAAGGAACAGAGATCTGTGGTGATTATAGTTAATATAAAGTAAAAGATTCTATTTGAGTTTGCAGTACTATGCTTGTGAAGATGGTATTATACATCTTTGAATGACCATGTAACTATTCAAATCAAATGTCAATTGATCTGCAAAAACTTATATTGAAAGTCTTAAATTTAAGATACAAATAAAAGTTACAAGTTATCATTGAAAAAATAAAACAAAATTATATTTTGTACACTTTTTATCGTATTATGCCTTTATGCATGTGCCAACGCTATCAGGGGTAGAAAGCTGGTAATCCTAGTAATAAGCAAATAAATGTATAATTGGATAGAAAACATCAAACCATTACAATTATTTGCATTGTCTTTAACCTAACCTTCTCTCCCATTATTATATCTCTTTTAAAAGGCAAAGTATCTCAATGACACACCATGAAGTCTTTGGTAGTACAGGTATTACTAGTATGAATTGTTGTCATTGGTATAGCTCAGAAATTTCCGAATTAAGATCTCCCAGTCTGTGGTGATCCAGGCAAAATGAAGTGTTAAGAGTATATAATATCTCAAAGTGTAAATCAATTGCAGTATACAGGTGTTTCATTGGGACATGTTCATTGCTATGTAGTATTCCGGAAATTCATTTTTTATGTTTCAATATATTATCATCATCTCACATGTGTCCCAGAATGTGTAATTTGTACAATATTTAATTAAACTCTAACGGGAATGCTATGTGATCTGAAATAATCAAAGATTAAGTGCCGCATGAAATTTGAGAACTTGATCGAAAACACCATTCTCTTTCTATTGAATTTCAAATACTAGGGCTAATTTGTCTTCAGAAATATGAAACGTGCACTGTTTTATATCAGGATATAGCATTGCTTAATTCTGTGATCAGAAAAATCCTTGATTTCAAATACTGAATCAATTTTAAGTCTTAAGTTTTTAGTTTTAGATCCCTTCTTTTGGTAATCCATGTAAACTATAAAATACCAAAGCAATATTCATCTTGTAGTATAACATAGAAATACTTACTAGCATTATGTTATGGATATATATTGAGATAAAAATGCCTAGTTTATAATTCCAACACGGAGTAAAATAGCAGTTCTTAAAGCCTCTATCACAGGGTCACAGTTTTTGCGATATCGTTTCTTCCAAGATCTTAATTTCTATGACAAAGCATTGTTCTTATGCCAATAATCCTTATCTGTCTAATTATGTATAATTTTATTCTTCAGTTGCATAAGAAAAATTTAAATATATTTTTGCTTGAGTAAACATATTTAAAAAAAATTACAAACTGACATATTGGAAAAATAATCTCGCAGGAAAACTATGACCATGATAAGAAGTAAGCTTCTGAAAAATAAGACTAATAAAAATAATGATCATCCAGTTATAATACTTATAAAAAAATTACACACATTACAAGGTCAATTACTAATAGATTTCACAGTATTTATCTACATATCAAGCAATTTTTTTCCTCAGTAATTAATTTTAAATGTTAGAGCAATTTGTCTCAATTAGCAATTTTGAAGAACAAAAAGATGTAGTCAAGTCTTCGACCCTCTGCAGAATTCTAACCAGAAGACTTTCACATAAATATTCATTATCATATAATAATAATAATACACGGTCACATTGTCATTGCTGAAATTATAGCCATGGTTGTTTATTTATACAAATATACTCATATTTTCAAGAAACTCTTATCTCAAAGAATCACAGTTCCATATATAGCATGTCTTTAATCTTTTATATTATCCCAAAGTACAGAGTCTATGGGAAATGCGGATTACAATGACCAAAAGTGAAGTCTGATCAGTCGGTATTTAGGGAATTGAGAAGAAGAGTAGCAGAGAGTCTATCAAGTGTAGCTACAATAATCTGTGACTTCATCAGTTCTTAGACCTGTAACTGCTTCCCTTTTTTTTTTTTTTTCTTTTCTTTTCAGTCAGTATGCTTACTGTACAGGCAGAGAATGGATCGCTTCCATTTAAGCTTCTTACGCTCGTAATGACCTTGAGATACCATTAACTACCAATCCCAACGTTATTTACGACGCTCATTCGTCAAAATTCGTAATCACCGCTTGACTCTACCACGGTTCGATTCATTGCATTCGGCGACAATATTGCAATGAATAATAACTAATATACAATTTTAACGCCTTCGAGAATAAGAGCATTGCCTCCAGCAAGTGTTACAGATTTAAGCGAGTTGCATAAATACTTTCCCTTTTAATCTGCAGTAATAATTATAAAACATAGCTTCACATACCTTAATGAATAACTTTTCTTAGTTTTCAGCTGGTAAGTTATTTCTGGTCACTTTGATATTAGAATTCCATTTACTAAGCGCAAGCTTTGGATAATATAGTATACTTTACGGGGTCATGTAATTCCATCAAACTGCTAATTATTTAATAAGTTAAAGCCACGAATATTTAGTTGTTAATAACCTTTGCCTTCGAACTTTCCCTTCTTTGCTAGCTTAGTTCTAACTATCACTTATATAACTAGAACTCTCAAACTTTGTCATTGACAACAATCCAAATTCTTGAAATTTCACTTACTAACAACTTCAGCCTCTCGGACATTTGTTTGCTAACAGCCCAAGCTTCTCAGACTTTTGCTCATCTTAGTTGCAGATATCCACTTGGGGGTGGATGGGCCATAGTGGGCCCATAGGTGAGTGAATTTGGAGCTGAGGTAATGTTTTATATGCAAAATATATGAAAAACTTCAAGATGTTCTTACAGGGTTAGTAGTCTGCTTTATTATGTTAGTTGGATGCCTTAAATATTTAAGGGGGCAGGAAATTTGGATAAGATAATGGTGAAGAGGGGAGAGCTGACGGTGCCGTATACACGCTTTTAACCCCTAGGGAACCACCAGGAAGGAGTGGTAAAAGGGGAGATAGGAATGACAAAAAACAAATTTATGAATATAAAAATGAAAAATAAATGGATGAACAAAAATTAGGAAGAAAAAGGGTTTGCTGAAAACCAGCAAGGTACAAGGCTTCCTTACGGAACCACACCAGCATGTTGATGGGCTCACGCTGGAGAGGTAGACTGAAGAGTTCTCCACCTCTTTTGCTCTTTGTTATGTCTATACTGCATTGATTATCTAGGTGGTGGGTATTGGCTAATAATGTTCTGCAGGTTGTCCAAATGGTTCACTGCTGCTCTTATTATGGTGCGAGCAGCTTGAGGGGTATTTGGATCATTGCTAGGAGTTACTGGGGCTCTAGTCTTTTGTTGTATTTTGGAGAAGATCGAGGATGTAGTGGAGAAGCGGTTGTGGGTTAGCTTTTTAACATAATGTACATTCCTTTTCAATCATTTGCCAGGTGCACATGTACCGAGTTACAGTCGATAAATGTTGACTGCTGTTCTTCTAATGAAGTTCTTGGGAAGGGTGATGGAGTGGAGGTTGGTAGTGGTTTTGTACAGATTGTGTCTTTCTAGCTGAAGATTGAAG